>JAJJMB010013814.1:0-43487 GCA_023531105.1 Papaver atlanticum | reverse complement strand
TTTTCATGACCCCGAATTAACAAAAATCCATCTCCAATGGTTGGATCCTACAAACTATGAGGGATGGGAAAATAAATATGAAGGTGTTAAAAGAAAGTCTTATTTACACTTTCGCTTGCACCTCTACGTCATATTTTCAAAAAAATAAATTCTTTTTCGAAATTAGTTAAAGAGAAAATAAACAGTTATGATTTTATCATATAAGATATTATAAGGATTAAATCCTTCTCTATGGAAGATAATTTTTTAGCCATCGAATCCTATATTTACTATATGTGTAAAATCTCCTAAATCTGTAGGATTTTTTAAACCAGGAGATGCTCTAAAAGAGGTCGTAGTGGGTGCCTCTTTCGCCATACGAAGATCCGGAGTTTCAGGGAGTTCGGGGGTACTTTAACAACTTCTGTTACGACCTTGTCGTTTCTCATTGGAAAATAGTATATTTTAACACAAAGTACTGTACTTTTCTGATTTTAGCAATCTATTCTAGACACCACCTCGAACAAGTGATGTACAATTCACAAAAAATGAGGAGAGAGTGTCAGAGAGAGAAGAAAATTTTGAAAAAACAACACAGATAGATTCAAAAACTTTTGAATTTTCCCATCAATCTTTAGGAAATCAGAATGGATTCAAGATTATTGAACGAGGTGCAAGAGGATTAAACTTCAAAATAATATTCTCATCACAGATAGGAGCTTGGATAAGCATGGTGTTTGATGAAATTTTACAGGAAAACAGTAAAAAGAAAAAAAATGGACTAATAGAGATCAAAGTTTCTCTTTTCTTATTGAAAGCTTACAAAATTCAAGGGGGGAATACATCAAAATAGAGAGAATTGATGAACACAGGGCTAGTAATAAAGCATTGTATATACCAAAAGGAAAAGAGAGATATGGGTGGATGAGATTTAATGAACTACTCAAAAATCTGTTGGGCGTAAGAGCAATAACTCCACAGAGAGTACCATTAATGGCTGAATTCCCAGAAACTCACTCTAATCTTCAAAACAGCAGGCCAGTACGCACTTTCAGTTGTACTGCTTTTGGAAATATATCATGGAATCAAGTAGCTAGACAATTTTCAGAAAAACTCAGATAGAACAGGTATTTAAAGCTCTCAGTTATTAACAACAACATGGCCTTTTTTTCAACCGAATAATGATCAAGAATGAGGTAGCTGTTGGAAACCAATTAAATGGAAATTCAAGGATACAAGCATTGAAATCAAAAGGTGGATAGATGAGGATGTCACCATAAATCATAGATCTCTCACAATCACGCAAAACTGGGTAAAAGTAACAGGTTTACCAATACAAATGTGGTCCAAACAAATTTTTGATATCATTGGAGAACATATGGGTGGTTTAGCTGAGGTAGACAAAGACACAGCAGAAAGGAATACTTCCGTATGTAGATTGAGAATCAAAAGCCTTTCTCAAGATATTCCTACAGCAATCAAAGTTTCAATTCAAGGAATCGAATTGGTGCTAGCTGTTCAATGGGAGTTTTCATACGCTCCGGAAAAAAGATCTACCGTCAATTCTTACCGCCGGCCGATACAACAGCTGGGAAAAGGAAAAGCCCTGCTGCAAAATTCAAATTCAAATTTTGAAAATGCTGACAACTGCAGGAAATGTACATCTCACCTCAGTCAAAATACAGGGCGGAGAAACAACCATGTGGAGAAAGGACAAACATCAGGTACAAAAGATATTTCAGCCCCTACAACAATTACTGATCTTTTCAATAGATTTAATTCAAAAAAGGTCAAGCAAGATCAGTTTCAGATCAAAGAAAAGTCAGTTAAAATGGTAACTGGGTCAAAAACACCAGTTAAAGACTTTATAACCCGTTACATGCTGAAGAAGAAGAAAAATCAAATGGAAACTTTGAAGAGCACAACACGAGTATCAATAACTCTGGAGATTTCTCAAAAGAGAATACACAAGAAGTGATGGCAGGAACAATTGTAATGGATACTCCTCAGAGGTCACAACATCTTAACAAAGAAATTGTGAGAATCAATGAAATTCATAATACAGTGGATCTAATAATGGAGGTAACAAGGAACATAGGGGCAAATTTTGCTGATCAAGAAGACAGGGCAAGAGCACTATACACATAAATAGTGGCTAGAGATATTACACCAATTGAAGAAAGAAATAACACAGTTTTAGTAGAATCTGACAAAACAATTGTAATCACAGATACAATTGAGAACTCTGGAGAGGAAAAAGAAGGGGAAATGGAATATGAAACCTTTGAAGATGCAATAAATTTGGGATCAGACAGTGTTCATGGATATTAAGGTGTTGGTTTGGAACATGAGAGGGTTAACTGCAGTTGATAAAATGGATGCATTAAAAGATACTATCAGAAAAGTGAAGCCAAATGTGGTTTTGATACAAGAGAATCACATGATGAAGATGAATGACTGGTGGGTAAGAAATATTTGGGGCAATGAACAACATAAATGGAGAGATATTCCCTCACAGGGATTATCAGGAGGATTACTAACTATATGGGATGACACACTATATGAATGTATGGATGAACTAATAGGTCATAATACTTTATCACAAAGATTGAAAAGTAGAACTGAAAATTATGAATGGTGCATCACAAATGTCTACTCACCATGCACATACTGGGAAAGATGGGAGTTTTGGGAGGAAATGGAAGCCTTGACAGGTTGGGTATCAGAACATTGGGTGATTGCAGGAGATTTTAATGCAATTAGAAGAAGAAGGGAAAGAAACAAACCTGGAGGGTCAAGAAGAAATCAAAGACTTTTCAATGAATATATGGAAGAACATGCATTAATAGATTTGCCACTAAATGGAGGACTCTACACATGGTCAAATATGCAGCCTGATCCACTATTATGCAGACTAGATAGAATTCTAGTCACAACACAATTTGAAGGTAAATTTCCTCTTGTAACCCAAACTGTGCTTTCTAGAACCCTTTCTGATCATTCTGCATTGTTACTAACCACCACTAATATACAAAAAAGTAAACCCCCTTTCAGAGTTGAAAGTTTCTGGTTTTCACATCCAGAATTTTTAACTAAGTTACAAGAGTGGTGGAATGCTATGATTTATCATGGAACTCCAAGCTATGTACAGTCAAAAAAAAAAACTACAAAATTTAAAAAAATTTCTTAAAAGATGGAGTAGGGAGACTTATGGGCAGGTGGAATCGCAAAAAACTGAACTCACTAGACTCATTGATGCACATAATGCAATGGAATAAGGTGGAGCTTTATCAGAACAACAATTCATTGAGAGAGCAGAGTGGAGAGCAAAGTTGAAACAAATTAACCTTGACAATGCAAGGAAAGGCTGACTAGATCAAAAGCTCAACACTTTAAAGAAGGAGATGCTAACACCAAGTACTTTCATGCTCTAGCAAACGGAAGGAGGAGAAGAAATACAGTTCAAAAATTGGTGATAAATGGAGAGGACAATTTCTGCCAGGAAGACATCAAGGAGGAAATAACAAGTTACTTCTCCAACTTATTTAAAGACAAGAATCCACAAAGACCTCAAATGAATGAAGACAATTTCACTAAAATCATTGCAGAGGAGAGTTTGGAGGTGGAAAAAGAAATTACAGTTGAAGAAGTTTGGAGTGTGATACAGAATTTCAAGAATAACAAGTCGCCAGGCCTGGATGGTTACAATATGGAGTTCTACAAAGTTTCATGGGAGATAATCAATGAAGACTTTATGGCAGTGATAAAAGAATTTGAAATGGAACAAAAGTTGGATTGGAGAACAAATGTTTCTTTCATAAGCCTCATCCCTAAGAAAGAACAAGTAGGTTCTCCTCAGGGCTTTAGACCTATTAGTCTTGTAAGTAGTATTTATAAGATTATTTCAAAGGTACTAACTCAAAGATTCAAACAAGTTCTTCCAAAGTTAATCTCAGAAAATCAAGGTGCTTTTATCAAAGATAAGCAAATTCTAGATGGAATTTTGATTGCAGGGGAGATGATAGATTCAAGACTTAAAGCAAAACAACCTGGAATTCTATGCAAACTAGACATTCAAAAAGGTTTTGATAATGTCAGTTGGCACACAATTAATACTATGTTGAAGTGTTCAGGTTTTGGTGAAAAATGGATTAACTGGATGCATTGGTGTGTTACTGCTGCACAACACTCTATGTTGATAAATGGAAGCTCAACAACTAAATTCAAGCCTCAAAAGGGTATTAGACAGGGAGATCCCCTCTCCCCTTTTCTATTTATATTGGTTGCAGAAATTTTCTCAAAACTCATGAAGAATGCTATGCAGATGAACATGATTTCTGGATTTTCAATTAATGATATTCAAATCTCACACTTACAATATGCTGATGATACACTGGTTTTCCTAAATGGCACTGAAGAAGAAGCTGAAAAATTGGTCATAATATTGCAAATATTTGAAGCTATTACTGGACTGAGATTAAATTTCAACAAAAGTTCAGTCATAAGCATTGGGGCTGATCCTAAAATTGAAGCAATTGCTGAAATTCTTAAGTGTAAAATTGGAAATCTTCCTTTGAAATACTTGGGCATGTCTGTGGGAGCTACATCAAGGGATTCAACAATTTGGGACATTGTAATAGAGAAGTTTCAAAAAAAGTTAGCACAATGGAAGAGATTTTTTTTTACAAAAGCAGGGAGACTTCTTCTGATCAAGACTACATTGTCCAGCCTACCAATTTATTACATGTCAATATTCCAGATGCCAGTTAAAATTGAAAAGAAACTCAATCAAATTATTAGGAGTTTCATGTGGGGATCTACAGCAGACAAGCAGAGAATCAATTGGGTAGGTTGGGAAAAGGCTTGTAAACCTAAGAATCTTGGAGGTTTAGGGATTAGAAACCTAAGACTAACAAATAAAGCACTGATGGCCAAGTGGTCTTGGAGGTTCACAAAGGAGGAGAAACAATTATGGAGGAGAGTAATACAGGAAAAGATGAAGGCAAGTCAACAAGCAGTGTGGGTTAAAGACTCAAATAAACCACAAGGGAGAGGCATGTGGAATAACATTCAAAATCAAAAAGAAATAGTACAACAAATCTCTACAACACAAATAAACAAAGGAGATGGAGTCAGTTTCTGGAGAGACAAATGGACAGGGACTCGAGCATTACAGCATAAGTTTCCAAATATATTCAAAATTGCAGTCAAGAAAGAAGGAACAATAAAAGAATTGATCTCAAACAATGCATGGGATTTAAAGCTAAGAAGGAATTTAAAACAACATGAGATACCAGAAATGCTTGAATTGTTTGCTGTAATTGGCACACCTCCAGAACTTGATGAGGAAACAGAAGATGAAATATTATGCACAGTCACATGAGGTTTCAGCACAAAAGCTTGTTATAGATGGTTAGTACAACAGCTTCCTGCCACTGCAGATACAATTCCGCATTCCTGCATTTGGATTCAAGGAGTTCCACCCAAAGTACAGTTTTTTATGTGGCAAGCAGCACAAAACGCAATTCCCACAATGGATAATTTACATAGGAGAGGGTGTCAGATTCAGAATCAAAATTGTTCTCTATGTACTTTAAACCCAGAAACTGTTGATCACCTCTTGCTTCATTGCAAATATTCTCACTCTGTTTGGCTTTATTTCATTGGAGGTTTCAATATAAGATGGGCATAATCAGGATCATTACTAGCACAGCTACAGGCGTGGAAGAATAGAAGTGGCAGGAACAGGGGGAGAAACCTTTGGCCATTGGTAATTTTTGTTGTCTGTTGGGCTTTATGGAACGAGAGAAACAACAGGGTCATGGCTCATAAGAGACCTAGAAGTGAAGAAGAAACAATCATTGAAATCAAACGGTTACTATACGTTTGGGGGTGGGAATGACAATCTGTTCAATTTTTTTTTTTCCAGAGAACTTGTATCTCACTAGAAGGTGATCATAGACAGTAGATAAATTGTAATCAGCAAAATATGGGGGCATTTTAGCCTGGTTACATTTTCCTTTTTTATACATCAACCTTTTAAGTCAAAAAAAAAAAAAAAAAACAACAACAACAACAAGTGATGTACAAAAAGAAGACAAATATGCTAGATTTGCGATCAAATCTCTGCTGAAATCTCAGTCTGTTATGGTTTAGTAAATAGTTTGAAATCACTAAAGTCTCCCAATAGAGGCAAATCACGATGTTCATCATATATTTGGTGCTTTGCCTCATTCTCTGAAGACCATCCACAGTTTGAACTGTTCTTAATGGCGCCAAAGAATATCCCAACCTTTAAATACATTATATTTGGTCGCTTGAGTTTGAATTTTTTTTCTTTTCTCCGAAGCATTCTCCTTTAGTCATATATGCTTATAATTTTTAAGAAAAATAAAATAAAATACGGTTTTCGTGGCTACAAAGGGACAGTACAATACAATGGTAAAAGAACACCATAAAGAAATTTAAAGAATAACTCATTTGTATTTTTTTCTTCTAAAACTTTACATTTTCGAGGTGATTTTCTAAATGTTTGTAAAGTCTTGTTTTGATTTAGCATACAGGTAAGGTGGCTACATAATTCATGGTACCATTGAACATCACCACTACATTACGATCTTTAGTTGACAAAAAACAATCATGATTACCGAAATATAAAAATGTAAATGTGACACTTCTGATTCTGATATTGAACTACATTATTCCACCATAAATTCCAAATGTGTCAATTCTCGGATTTTAACATTTGACTATGTACAAAAATAATATTAATAAGTGAAAAGAAAGAACATTTCAAGTTTCAACTCGTATCATTTTGAAGTAGTATACTATAACCCAAATATAGCCCATCTTATTTATAGTCCACGCAACAAAAAGATCAATTTATTAACTATAACCCAAACCCAAATATTTGGCTGAGTTTATAGGTGATTTCATACCTAGTTAGTCGAGTCGACTCAAAATTAAAATACATTTAAATCTTTCCATTAAGCCGATTCACTGTTTCCGATATTGAAATTATTTTATTTAACGTTTTTAAGTAAAAACCCTAATTCACTTTCCCCTCTTCTTCCTCCTCCATTGCCGTAACTCTAATTTTGTAACTATTGCCACAGCCATATCTATAATCACAGTTACAATAACCACAATGCTTGTTGAGGAGGTACGGAAAGAGGAGTTCATGATCAAGTACCCCAACAGAATTTACTCCATGAATATTGATCCATCATCTATTTGTTTCATGGATATTGATCCAGTGTCGTCTTCGTCGCAACAAATCGAGATGATTAAGTTGATTGCCCAATTAAACGTGGGTTCTTGTTAGGGCTTAGTTTGCTTAAAAGCTTGGGTTGAAAATTTGATTTACGTTTGGAATCTATCTAGTACCGAAGAATCTAAGAAAATAGTCAAAGCATCCGTATCAAGATGAAGATGATAAGCCTACAGATGTTTGCATGGTTGACACCGTATCCAACATTTGGATTTGTTGAATCAGTATACAAGGCATAAGATACAATGCCTATGTTAATTAACAAGACCCGATGACCAATATGATTAAGTGAAGTTTAAGGTAATGACATAAAATATAATTTGTAATCGAGTGGAGTTCAGAGTTCAGACAATGGTTGAAGTATGATTTTGATGAAAAATTGAAATGCGATGATGGTAGATAAAAAGCGGAACTCATACTAGTATCACAGAAAATGATGATTTTATTGGATATCTCACGATTTGTTCAACTCGGTGTCTCACCAATCTGATGACTCACTAACCTAGTTTGTGGGTTATAAATAATAATAGAAAATGTCAAATTTAAATTTTTAGTCAAAATCTACTGACCAAAATCAAATGGACTATGGTTAATAAAAGTGTGGGCTATGAATAAGAGCAGCTCTTTCCTCCCTCTTTCCTCTCTTTCTTTTTAACCTAACAAAAACTTCTCCACCGGCGGCTCCTCCTCTGCTCAGATCGGCTCCTTTTGGAGCAGATCCGGGCAGGCCCCTTTCTTTTTATGCTTTATTAGTTTGTAATCTTCCTTCTGCTTTCGTTTTTATTTCGGTTTGTAGCTTTTTAGTATTCTGTACCAGCAGTTCTTGTCTGGTTTTGTTTCTTCCTTTGTGCAATGACTTTTCTGGATTTTCTTCTGGGGTTCTTTCAGTGTGTTGTATTAAGGGGGTTGAAATAATTTTGATTTGCAGCGATCCTTCTCTCCACGACGAGTTTCTCCGGCAGGTTAATAATATTGAAGTTTCACAAGATCTGATTTTATCAGTTAGAAAAGCAGGTTTTGCTGAGGATGATAATTATCTGTCTGTAGTGATGAGTTGGGTTCTTTGGATTCAAAGAAATCTAAGCTTATCACCTATTTCAGCTATTTTATACAAGTACAAAGCAACAACTGTTCTCTATTTGGCAGCAACTTTACCTATACTTTTCAGTTTGGGATTTTTACTTTCTAATGGTGCTGATCGGATTTCACTTTGTTATGTTTTTAATTTCTGTTACCTAATTGTTATAGGTTGGGTTACCGACCTAAATACAGTTAGATCTGTTTATGTTTTGTCTAGGCTTATGCAAATTTTTATTCTCCCTTGCTTGGTCCCTGTAATCTTAGATCTTTTGATCCTGGTTCTAGGCTGGACCTCTGGGTTTGTTGTTCTTTGTCTGCTGGATGTTATCCACAAGAGTAGTGTTGATCGTTATCTTTTCCGGTGGGAAATAAAGTTGTATTGTGTTCGACCAATTTTCTTTGTACCAGCTAATGAAGATGAGTATCAAGATGAGATTTATGGTATCTCTTCTTTTGGAAGAGATTTCTTTCAGATGGTTATTATTTAAAAGGTTCTTCTCCTGAGCTGTGAATCAAGCTTCAACGATTCAAGTTCTCCCGTAAAGGCGGGTGTTGTTGTTGTACTGGTACTGTTACGGTTTGATGGTCCGATGGAGATTCTGGTCACGAGATTCGGGTTACGGGATGATTCGGGTTAGGGATTACTTTGTTTTAAGTCTTGTTTGTTTCAGATATTTTGTGTAACTTCGAGGATTTTCCTTGTTTTCTTATTAAAAAAAAAAGAAGAAAAAAGAAAGAATAAGAGAAGCCATGAGAAAACCATGACTCTTAAATAAAGAGGGACATATGTCATGCACATGGGTACAATTATTTTGTTTTTTCGGGCATTAACGAGCGATAATGATCCCACACAAAGAGTCATGTATGAACAAACCCTACAAGTTAAATATGGCTGAGAAGAATCTTTGTCCCATCAAAGCTCCGTGTCTTACATTCTTTTCTTTTTCTAATGGCAGCTACATTTAGTGATTTTTCTTTTTGGTAGTTACATAATAGTATAAAACAGGTTACAATTAGATTGGTTTTTGCACGTCACGTTCACCGATTCGAAAGGGGCTTAGAGGTTGCAGACTTGCCAGACTTACCTATTAGTATATGTGATTGACTGACATAACAAAATTAGTATTAAAACACCAAGGTGACCAAATTTGGAGTATAAAAACTCCATTCCAATGTTGGAATCCATTAAAACTCCATATTAAACAAAATTGATACAAACCCCCCAAATTTTAAAAAATTGATACAAAAACCCCAAACAAAATTTGTTTCATCGAATTCTGTGATGAAACCAAAATTGGTTTCATCAAATTCTATGATGAAACCTTATTTGGTTTCATCTTATTTTTGCCTATTTTTTTTATATCATGAAACCGAAGATTTTAATGATGAAACCAAATTTTGGTGGTACTGTTTCTGCTTAGTGGTGGTATTAGTTGGTGGTGGTGCTTTTTATGGTGATGGTAGTGCTAGTATTTGTTCGTGGATGTGGTGTTGGTTGCTAGTAGTGGTAGTTGATGGTGGATATGGTGGTGGTGGTTGGTGATGCTTGTGGTGGTGGTTGGTGATGGTGGTGGTGGTGGTCGGTGATGGTAGTGGTGGATATTGATACAAAACCCCCAAATATTCATATTTTTTTGGGGTTTTTGTGCTACTTTTGTTTTGATGGGTTTTTTGTGGATGGATAGTGACACCTTTGGGGTTATAACTCACGGCCCGCTGACATAAATTAATCAACAAGTTTGTTGAGTTTTACCTGTTTTTCGTATTTCTATTCTTTAAAAATCCTTTTAAGGTTTGTAAAACTTCGTTGTGCCATGAAGTCAATCGATTGGTGAAGTAACTTTTCGTGCGTCAAATCCCATTTGTAGTTATTGACTTAATACAGTAGAAACTCTATAAATTAATGTTGTTGAGACCACCAGAATTTACTAATTAAGCCTGATATTAATTAACCGATAAATTAATAATTATTAATTTGTATATTAATTAATATCTTATTAATTTATAGATAAATTTAATTTCGATCAACAGATAACATAGGTTTACACCATTCGGATAAATAGTTAGATGGTGATACCACTCAAGATTTGCAAAATTTGACCGAAATGTTGGGTAATGCAATTCAATGAATGTCAAGATGTCCTGAATATCTGGAAGAAAATGAAGTTACGTAATTGTTAACTAATGAAGAAATAATTGAGAGCGTTATGAGAACTGATAAAGATGGGAAAGAAGTTGATGAAAGTTCTACAATAAATCCTCCTTCACGAAATGAGGTTGTTAAAGCGGCAATCACATTAAATAATTTCTCGCTTGGATATGAGAAACAACAATAGGAATTCTTACGATGATAAGAAAAATTAACATTAAAATCCAATATGATATTGATTTTAACAAAAAGCATAAGACAATTAATTCATTTTTCAAAAAATCTTCATAAAATATTAGTGTATTGAATGTATATATATAGTGAATTATTAGTCTATATTTTATATGTGGTCTACAGAGGTAATCAAATATTTATTAATTTATAAATTTAACGAATTATTAATTTGGCACGTTGTCCCCGACTCGAGATCGGTTAAAAATATTATTTAAACGAGTTTATTAAATAATTGAATATTAATTAATGGAGTTTCTACTATAGTTGCGCTTTCTGTTCCGATCAATTATTAGTTGTGGATGGGTCGGACTGCCCTGAGCAACCAGTTTGTGACTGAAGTTTTTTTTTTTTTTTTTTTTTTTTTTTTTTATTCTTCAACTCTCTCGGTTTATCTCGCCCATGATTATCACATTTCAAAACATGAACGCAAAAAGACTGGCATTCGGCTCATTCTATTCTATATTTTCCCTTAGCTGCCTTTTTAGCACGACCATCGGCAACATTGTTAGCCTCCCTAAATTGATGGTAATGAAGATAAACCATACCAACAGATTAATTCAACAGTAGTGATATAATACTGGTGCATTTTTTCTGCAGCGACTAACAATTGGGTCGGGGTCAGGGTGGTGTCACTTGGTCCTACCAACGGGAGCACTAGGAATCTTATAGCTCATTAACTTTTGCTAATGATGATTTTCCTAATCAAAAGTAACTATACAGAGTGGAATCCCATTTAGCAAGTTTAGCATATGTTCAGTCAACAAGTTTTGGATCTCATTGTACGATGTTGTTTATAAGGTTAAGTCCTACGGTGTTCTAATTTAGCATCTAGATTGGCAGCTAGAATACCCATCTAAGTCTTATGGTCTTTCCAATCTAGCATCTAGATGCGCTGAATGGAACAACGAAAAGTAAATGCGCCGAATGGAACAACGTAAAGTAAAATTAGGTTGCATTGAATGGAACAACGCGTTGCGCTGAATGGAACAACGCAACCATCTCAGCCGTCAGATCAAAAAATAAATCAATCTGCGTTGAACCAAACAACGAAAAGTTGATTTTCTCTGCGCTGAACCATTCAGCGAAACTATCTCGCTACTAGTTGGAATGCGAGATATATCTGGAAAGAGAAGTAGTGTTAAAGAATATGCAACGCTTTTTGGCTAATCTAGCTCATATGACTTACTCTAACTTCTTCGAGTTACTTCCTTCAAGAAACTAAATATAGACTATTATGAAACCCACTTTGCACTTGGTATGAGTTAACTGTATGAAACAGGGGTTAGTAGTATTCTACTGGGTCCAAGTAGTATTCTACCTGGCAAACCAATGAAGGAATGGATAAAAAATTGGTTTGCCAATACAGGTCTCACAACGATGGAAAATACAAAAAGACGAAAAATGGAAGCCACAGCTTGTTGGTTCATATGGAAATCTAGGTGTGATAAAAGCTTTATACAGATACAGGTCAAACCAGAGGCGACAATCTCACAAATCAACCACCATCTTAATCATTCTTACAACAAAACCTCTCAGTATACCCTAAACAGAACCCCCACAGCCACCCAACTCCAAAACCTCCAACTAAAGTTACCAACAAATATTAAGACTGTTATGACTCACCGCTTTCATCAACTTCACCCAAACCACTCTCTGGTTATTGTCCTTGTTTCAGATGAAGAAAACAAAATTGGAGGCACTAAGATCTTCACCTGCAGAGTAGACACAAAGATGGAAGGAAGCAAACTTGGAGTATTGGCGGCAATGAAGTGGGCACAAATGAAAAACAAAAGAATCTGCAATATCCAAGTAGAGGACATGAAACTAGTAAAAGATCTAGAGAAGAAATGGTGCAATCACCAGTACCAATCCAACAATGTTCTACTAGATGATTATGTAGATTATATTTCTTATTTCCGTATGTTTGATTGTAATTCCCTAAGGCAGGAGTGGTTGCCAAAACTGTAGGAAATAGCCGCAAACTATTACTCTAACTCTGTGAGGTTTGAGTTAAGTGAGCTATTTCATGACACTGATGCTTTTGTAAAACACTATACTCGACATGCACTATGTCTTCCAGAGTAATCCTCTAATTAAAATCGTTTCTTTCAAAAAATTTTTTTTTTTGGAAATTCTACGGAGTTGAGAAAAGAAGGTCTCCCCTCATAATTTATCCCTTCACCAGCACCAAGTAAACAACCTCTTTTTGCCATTTAATCTGCAGCGAAATTAGCTTCTTTAAAAATGTGCTCAAAACTAATAGAGTGATAACTCTCTAATAGCCAGTAAACGAGGTGTAACAAACCATGGTACTGTATCACTTGAAAAAGCTTCAACAACATACATAGAACCAGTCTGAATCAAAACCTGGCGTATACCATATTTAACTGCCCATTCAAGACCAACAATTATCCCATATGTCTTGGCTAAGTAGTTTGTAGTTATGCCAAGCTCAATGGAAATATCACCCAATACAACACAATCAACATCTCTAGCTACTACTTCAGCTCCAACAACATCCGGGTTCCTATAGCAGCACCATCACAACAAAGCAGCAGTTCCCCCTCCCTTGGTGGCGTCCAAATACACTCCACTGGTTGAAATTGACCAAGCTCACTAGCTTATATGTGTTAAAGTAGAATCAAGTTTAATAAAAATTTAAGTTAGTCGACTGTCGACAGAGTTAAAACTTAAAATATTAAAATTTTTAGAGGGTTACTAGTGCAAACTCAAACCCTTTGTTTTGTTTAAATCTTAATTTGTTTATCCATACAGTATTCTATAAGTGAATTGCAATTGCTCACATTGCTAAAATAAATTCATCCCCTTCGGCCGCCTTGCCGATCAATGACATTCCAGCCCAACCCAACCCAAAAAAAATACTAGGCCCGTCAGGGAGCATACAAAAAGTACGAGTCTCTTCTTCTTTGCTCGATTCATAATAAACTTTACTTATTTAAGCCTAGGTTGCAAGGAGACACCCAAAAAAATGATGTAATCGTATCAGACATGACACGCAGATACACATGCCACATCATGTGTCCCATCAAAGTTGATATTGGACACTTTGTGGATACTGGTTGGACACACCATAAATGATTCATATTGGTTTGCAAAATCAAAATAAATTAAATGTAATGCTAGTTTACTTTTTAATCAAATCCAAGCATCATTCGTGAAAGACTTGATCATGATTTCATATTATTAATTTTTTTTTGTAACTATACCTTAACAAGATTTCAACAATAGGCAATCCAGTGAGAAAATGAATGAATATGTCGAATGTACGTTGTTTTTGACTGAATTCGGATGAATCCATTCATTAACTCTTACTAAGTTGTGTGTTCTCTAGAGAATATGGTCTTTTATGATTCCAAATATGGGTAACGTTAGTTATAGGTCTCTTCTGCAAACTGTACAGGGTGTGGTCCGTCAATGGAAGATAAATGGTTTATCTAGAATGAGGAATATCATATGGAAGGTAATTCCGGCTAAGTCTGTATAACGGTTGGTCGGTCCGGTTTTCAGGCAGAACCGCCGACCAAACTGCAGATAAATCGGTTCCTATATTTCAAACTGTAACCGAACTGTGTTGGAATTGATTCGGTTCCAAACCGATACGAGTCGGCACGGTCGGTTACGGTTTTCCAGACGGTTTCTATCCAAATCAGCAGATTCAATTCAACACGGGAAAATTTATCTCTTAATTTCATGTCCTTAATCAGTTTACTCAATTTATCTCCTCAAACAAACCCAACAAAGATTCATCAATCAATTTACATCTCAATTTCATTCCTTAATCAAACCTAACACACATATTAATCTATCCAATTAGAAAACACAATAAAAAAACACTATCTTTTGTAACAACCCTAAATCAACACAGAGGAAATCAATATCATCTCCTCAAAGAAATTCAAATTCATCTCCTCAAAGAACAGAGGTTCATCAATATAATTAGAAAACAATGCAATTTTTTTTTTAAAAAGAACAATTTTCTAGGAACCCTAAAATTGTAGTATTCAAACAATGGAACTCTCATTTTTTCCCTAATCAAAAGGTGGTGGTGCTGCTGATGGTGGTGTAGCAGGTGTTGTTGGTATAACAGGTGGTGGTGCAGACATTGTTGATGTTGGGAAACATGAAGAAGAAAAAGCAGTAATCGAAGAAGGAGAAGAAGAAAATGGTGATTGTGGTGCTGGACGTGATGGGGAGTGGTGGCGTGTTAGGGTACCGACCCCAACTCATCATCATCCCATGGGTAGAACTAAACTCTAAAACCGATCTACAAGTTGAGGGATCCCATTGACTTATAAACTACCCAATTAATCCCCATCTAACCAATGTGGGACTAGGGTCCCAACATCCCACCACGCTTCCAGGCCCAATGTCCTCATTGGCCCACTCTATCGACACTGGCCCGGAGCGGGCATGGGTCGTGGTGGTTGGCTCTGACACCAAATGTCAGGGAACCGACCCCAACTCGTCATAAGCCCATCTTCCCATGGGTAGAACTCAACTCTAAACCCGGTCTACAAGTTGAGGGATCCCATTGACTTATAAACTACCTAATTAAGCCACATCTAACCAATGTGGGACTAGGGTCCCAACATGGTAAGTGACAGTAAAGAAGAAAAAGAAAAGAAAAAGAAAAGAGATTGAAAGGGAGTGCTAAGAAGAAAAAGAGAGTTAGTGAGTGCCGCTCATTTTAGGGTTTAGGATAGGTTATATATATGTGATAAAATAGAGGGCCCGGATTAGTAATTTTTTTTTTTTTGAAATCAATGGTTTATACTACAGATGATTTATCGGTTCAGCTCGGTCGGTTTAGGGAAATAAAACGTGGACCGAGCTGTAGATTTAACAGTTAAGACTTTTGAAATTGTTAATGACCATCGGATGAACGGTTCGGCTCGGTTTAAAAATAACCAGTTTGGCTCGGTTGGTCGGTCCGTTTCTTGTGCAGCCCTACTTCCGGCATGTTTCTGGGTATTATGGTTAGAAAGGAATTGAGAATTTCTGAAAGGAAGTTTAAAATATCTTACAATCTCAGTATTGACACAAAGGAAATGATAATATCATGAGTTCCATTAAACTTAAAAGAGAGGAGAATGGTTTGGGCTTCTGCCATTTTAAGATGGGATTCAATTTTTCAATCTTAGTTTCTTTGTTGTGTTATGTTTTTCTTTTTTGTTGATCCACTAGCCATGGTATTTTCTTTGTGTTCTTGCCTTCTTAGTGTCCTTCTTTTTTCGAGAAATCCAACTGGATCTCCTTTTTCTCGATAAAAAAGAAGAAGTAGTCAAGTATTTAAAAATAAGAACAATCATTTTGTTGAATAGATTATTGTAAGATATCATTTTAATAGTGTGTATAATACATATATAAAATGACCCCGTAACCCTTTTTTTGAGATTTGATTTGTCCCCCTAACCCATGTTATGTTGTAATTGTGTCATATGTTCGTGTACGTGCAACATAGGTTTGAGCTAACATTTTTTTCCTTTACAAACATTATGTCATGTTTTGTTTCTGCAGAGAAAGTCTAATAATGGGAGAATTCGATCTTCCAAATTTAATGTCACTTTATCACTTGGAATAGATCATGGAAGAGGAATTTTAATTGAATTCCAAAATAAATTTCAAATTGCGTTCAATCATGGCTCACAAAGTTGATTGTTAGATATGGAAAATCAGATTCAGAAACAAAATCAAGCACAAGATTGGGCGCATTTCGAAATGATGCTCAACGCAATTTGGAATTGCGTCTTAGTCCGAGTTACAAGATATCTTTCGTGAAACCTTGGAACATTGGTTCGGAAAAGTATGGAAGACCCTTACTCGGAAACCATTAGACTTGTATTCCATATTTTTTCTACACTTGGAATAGCTTGGAGTCCCCCATTAGACGTGCTCTTATGCATATTTGTTACACTTGTATAATTTATTCTTGATTGTCTTTTTTATTCGACTACTTTTGGATAATATTTCTTTAGTCACATGGTTCGTTTTAATCAGACTACATGATATTTATTTTTAGAGAAATACTCGGTTGAACTCACAAGTGTTGGCATGTTAATATTAGATGGGCAAAATTATTTCTTGGTTTAAGTCTACTAAAGTCATTTTTGGACTATGACTAGATTAGGCAGATAAGTTTCAGAATTCGCTAAATATTGATGATCACATGAAAATATTGATAAATACTTCATCAACAGAGGTAAGTAAAGACTGACTTCTTATTCGAATCATGTTTTTCTACCTATCTTTCTTTCTAGACAATGCCATTGGATTTAGTATTCGATGATATACAAGGAAGAATTTAACATCCAATAATAAAATTAGCTTTGTGATATTATCTTGTGAGTTTCATGTTCAAGGTTGTTCTTGACTGTCTTCGAAACTATGACTCAACCAAGTGAAATTCAAAGGTCCTAAAGAATTTAAGGTTGCGAAACAACTCTATTTATTCACAAACTATGCTTGCGTAAGAAGCTCGTAAAACTCCAAGTTGCAAATGAGTTTGCGAACCAGATTTGTGATTTCGCTAACTATGAAAAACTGGCACGTTTCTGTGAACTTCAAATTGTAATTGAGTTCGCGAACCATTACAGAGGGTTCGCGAACTGTGCAAATTTTGGAGTTTTCTGTTAACTCCAAAATATATTAAGTTCATAAACCATGTCAATTTTGGATATTTCTTGTGACAGACGGAAAATTTTCACCTACGGTGCCCAACTTCCCAGGCCGAAATTCCTCGATTTATTACTCGTAAATATAGTGACCGGGCCTTGAAGCTTCGCTTCTTACCATACAAATGCACGTTCCTTTCCTTCACAAGCATGATGCCTTAAAATTAGTCTCCACACTGTTCCAGCTCACCCTTGTTCTGCGAAGGGTGCAAGGCCGTAAAGGCTAACGCTAATACATATTACATGTGTTACTGACTTTCGATTCATGTCTAAGCATAAGGCATTCCCAGGACTTGCACATAGGCCATCACAAGCCTATTTTCAGCTTCCTTATTTCACTTTGGCATTGTTGAACGCATGCACTGATCTTGATCATTCCAAGGATGCATTAGTCAGACTCATTTGTATTGCATCATCCTTGTGATGCAAATGGCTTATGAAAGCTCCCTAACTTGCATAATGATTTAGCTTTCTTCTTTGGAAATACCCAATTCACAATTGGAGCATGCCTACATCGAATGGCTTGATAAGAAGTATGAGCATCCACCAAATGGGATGCAACTTGTCTAATCATGAAGATCAACAATTGTGGTCATATTTTCTAAGAATCTACTCGAGTCGTTATGCCAATGCGCAGTATTTTTATTTACTTTAATGACTATTGTACCAAAACTTTAAAGCAAAACTACGATGATATGTTCACCCCTTTAGTCTTAACTTGTCTACTTTTGCTAGATTTGAAGTTTACCTTCGTACAAGTTATTTACTCTGACTCATAAAAAACTTACAAAAGCCATATGTCTTAGTAGATTAATACCAAATAATCCTCCCTTTTTTATCATAATTGACAAACGTTTCAAATATGGATCATAATGAACTACGCCTTGAGAGATTATTAAAACTACAAATAACATACTAGATTTTTTGGATGATTAATTCCACTAGTTTCAACTTTCCATCTTCACTAAGAAGATATTTTTATAGGTGCAGTTCTCTCCTAAAATTACAAAAACACACTCCCGAAGAATATATACCAATTAAGCACAAGTTCACAAATGAACTCTCCCCCATTATATGTCATTCTCAACTTGAACAACACGACGATCTTTACAAGTAAATGATTTTCATGGACATACACAAATTTACAAGTAAATTTGTATCCATCATCATCAAAAGTTTACTTCTCCTATCCAGGTGCGAACTTAAGAGTTAAGAGCATTAACTTTTGAGGAAAAAATATCATGAGATGATATTCTAATCACAAAAATATGATAACAAAAAACTATCTCAAGGAAATCAAGCAATACAAAAGAATAGTTATGAGGATCAAGTTACGATCATCTTAACTAAGATAAAAACTTGAATTATAAGATTTCATTTACCCTTAGAAGAAACTTTTCCACAAGGAATTATACCAAGAATGACAACCAAAAGCGTATGAAAAGACCACCTTGACAAAGAAGAAGATGTACATACATATGTTGACTAAAGAACCCGCACAACTCATCATCAGTGTTCTAATATGTCCGTGAACCATCAAGTAAATTTGGAGTTCGGTTATTCTCCAAGAGAAAATCAGCTCGTAAACTATCAAAAAAGTTTTGGAACAAAATTATCGTCTCGGAGTTCAACAACTTTTTATATCTACAAGTTCTTGAACTGTCCAATTAGTTCGTGTACCTATTAAAATCACTCAGTTGGCATACTAACCATATCGGTTTGGGTACTTGATAATTCAAAAGCATCATGAACATGTCAACATCAACTAGTTCGTGAACTGACGAAATCAGTTTGTGCACATGAGTTAATAAGAGATTGTATTCATCAATAATATTATCATACTTCGTGTACTGACTAAATCAGTTTGTGAATGTGAATATAACATGATGTCTCCATTTGAAAAAATGTTTTAAGAACCAGAGCGGACGTCGAATCGGAAAAAGTACTGGGTCAGAGTCAACAGGTTCAACCGGGGGTCACTGGGTCAATATAAAAGAAATTATTTCAGCTTGTTAGAAAGGAGTTAAGGATGCAAATACTAAGGCGAAAGAGGATGTGAGATTGAGTCTGATTGATCAAGCAATTTACACAAAAGACAAAGACTAATCATGTTAGTTTAAATTAAATTATATTGTATTACCCACATTCTTAAAAAATCATTATTTGCTCTTTTTATGTTAACTATTTACATCTTCCGCCATTGAAACCCTAAACTTTAGTTTAGAGAATTGCGTAATTTTAATTTTAACACCAAAGACACTCTTTGTCTCTATCTGTTATAATAATCACAGTTCACACCCACGATAACTCCATCTCTATCAAGTAGAACCACATCTTTAGAAGAGCTAAAGATTTGTTGATAATTTGTTGGAAGACTAATTTATTTCTCCTTTTCTCGAACTTATTTATCCTTTTCTCATTCTATAACTTAATGATATTTCATCCTAATAAATATTTGGGTTTTCATCAAGATTATTTGATGAACCAATTAGTGTGTTGAAATGAGCTCATTAAAATAGAAGTTATAGCACTAAAATATCATACATATATATATCGTAACTGTTATTATGCGAGATATACATATTTCCATTTGAATGGAAATAACTGAACATATGTACAAAGAGGGAAGAAATTCAGTAAAAAAAATAATGATGGAAAAGCAACCGGGTGAACATGCTAAAAACCAGTCTGGCAGTTGGTTCACTGTTTGGACCAGATCGTTCACGGTATACAGGGTTGTTACTGATATTAACGGGTCAGTGATGAACCATCCTAGTTTTGTACTGGTTCACCGGTTAGACCGGTCGGTCCGGTCGGGTTCTTAAAATACTGCTTTTAACATCCAATGTTTGAATTCATATCTTGAGATTAGTTACGTACTAGCTTGAACTCGAAATTTCTTCTTTGCAATATAATAAATAAAAAAGTTACTGAATTTGTTTGTTTCTTCTAACATGTACATTTAAGATATTAAATACAAAGAAAGTTAACATGAATCATACTCATGGTGTATGGATCATTAGCCGTATTAGTTTTATAATATAAGCACTTCATCTTTGATTTATTATCATCACTTAACTAATGTTGAACGATGTTCTCGTAGTTTGTATGATTATCATGTCTTCAGAGTTCTAACCCGAAATCGAACCTAAGTTTAAATATCAACGCTATGATTAGATAAATTATCCAAGTTCATATCTTTCTTAGATTTTTATGTAGCTATCCCAACTAATCATTTTTTTACGTCTCTTACTTAGTAGTCAAATAGGCAGGGAGAACTCTACAACGAGCATAAGAAGTGTTGGTACCCACATCAAGTCATTACATTTTGGGATCTCTATTAGCAATGTGGTAGCACCTTGAATCAGATATAACTATATTGAATCTTTTTAATTTATAGGTGCATCGTAGACAATCATGACAACCACTTTGGAGATTTAAGTCATAACCATTCTTACAAGCAGGTCATGTAACCTCTTGGCATGGATTCATCCCTATGGAGCATTGGCTCAACATGAAAAAGATGTAAGTTATTGTCTTCAAAAAACTAGGCATTTAACTTCAAGTATATGTTTAAACAAATGATCATGATGATACTAGGATTCCCACCAAATCACCTAGCGAAACATATAAATGCAAAAAATAAATAAAATGTTTTTGGTAGTAATAAATAACAGTATCAAGCATATTTTAATAAAATCATAAAACTTAATCAAGTTTATAGAATACCTTTTATAAAAAACCACATCATGAATCTTACGGTTTCACCAAATATTCAATATTTTACCAATATAATATGTGGACCCTAATTCATGTGCTTTTCTCACCATTTTTCATATAGGGCATTCTTCATGAGGATGCACTTTCAACACAATCAAGATGTGTTTGGGTGCTTTGTTCACCATAGGTGATTGGAACAGACTTTTCTATGTACAATTGCATATTTTTCACCATATGTATGTGTTGGCTTCATCTTCCTCATATTCTTGTTTTCCACCTTCAGATTATCATAAAAGGAATCACTTTTAAAACCATTGAGATATATTTTCCATGAGACTTTCAGCATCCATAATCATGGAAATAACCTCATGTAACACACACATAAATTTTTCCAAGGGATAGTTTGTGTAGCTTCATCAAACCTCTTTTTACGGTGAATGATAGACACATTTATGTGTCTAATATGATCTCAATTGTATGTATTTTTTAGTGCTCGATTTTGTATTTATTATGGCTTTTTGTGTCTTTGTAGGTGTTTTTGGAGAAATACACTTGTGCGGAGAAATTAGCTCGAAAAGTGGTATTTGGACCCCCTGGAGAAAATTACTAAAGGCAACCCGGAAATATGTTGGAGGCATCCAGGAGAAATGTTAAAGGCATCTCAGCAAAGTTATGGAAGCACCCGGAAAAATTGATATTGGCACCCAAGAAGTGCTATTAAAGGGACCCCATCTTGGATAAGGGGCACCTCAAATAATAAGGGGTACCCTCCTGCTATTCGCATCCCACCAGTGGTTAGGGGGACACTACCTTCTTCACAGTTTAAAATGAAATATTGGCGGGAAAAGTGCAGTCGATAGTGTAGCTTTCTGGATCAAATTTGGACGAATTCTAATGAGATTCAATCGCATATTTTGATTGGGATTATCAGAGCTCGTTTAAATGTTGTATTGGCGTAAATTGGGGTGTTGTAATGTTCTCGACGAAACAGAGGTGAAGGATAAACTCGGGTTTTCGTGGAAGTTTTGGGAGAAATTTACTAGAGATTTTGTCGGGTTTTTTACGCGGATTGGTTTTGAAATATCCTGTTGCTACAAAACAGGACCGGTAATGGATTTAGATTTGGAAAATAATGAAGTTTCCATATTATCTCAGGTAAAACAGGGAAGATAAAAGTTTCCGGAATTGTTTGAAAAAGGAATGAATTCGACCCTGTTTTGAGTAAACAAAGAAGATACGAGCAAGGATAGGAAAATATATTGAATACAGAAGACGCGTATAATAAGAAAAGAGAGAATAAAAATCTCCATGACTTGCAGAGAAATACAAGAGGAGTTAATGCAAATATTTTCGGAAGATATGCACCTGCGTTGTATAAATAGAGGTTGTAGGATCCTGAAAAAGGATGGTCGAGAGTTTGTGGGAGTTTTGGGAGGCTGCGGATCTGAGAAGAAGAAGTGCAGAGAATTTTCTCTGCCGCTGCAGCGGAGAAGAAGAAGTAGAACAAAGACGTAAGAAGTCAGTCGCCTGATTCAGAAAAGAGTTGCAAAAAACTGTCGAAGTTCAACAGTACATGTTTAATAAAGTGACCACCTTTTTGAATTATATTTAAGAAACTGGCCGTTTTTTTGAATCTTTATATAAACTGGCCGATATTGACATTTTCCATCCCGTTTTTTTTCAAAAAACGGTTTTAGGTAGTTAAATGTCTACGTGGCAGTTAACCTGCTAGGTAAAAGACAACTTAGCCCTCGTCTGAGTTCGTAACCAAATCGGGATCGAGTAAACTCAGTGACTCGTTGCACGTGAAGAAAATGTACTTCATTTGTAACGGTCGGATTGTAACGGTCATCTTCAGCTTCATGCATATAAATTAGGCCTTATTGCAGAGAAGAGAAGAAAAAAAAAGACTGCAAACACAAAAAACTTGCCACTTTTCATTGCAGGTTGTACTAATAAACAACCTTCCACTTTTCATTCATCACAAACACTGTCTTAAAAAGACTGCAAACACAAAAAAGAGAAGAAAAAAAAACATATCTCAAATCATTTCTTCTTGGCCTTTCCATTTCGCCTTCCCTTTCCTTGTTTTATATTCTGAGATACAGATCCAATGCCAAAAAAGATCTGAGAAAGGTTATTTCCTATAGAGACTGGAGTAGAAGATGGTGCCATAGATGGCAGACTCATAGGTGCTGTAGAAGCTGGATTGGAAGATGGTGCTGCCAAGGGATGACTGCCAGATCCCGTAGAACACTCACCAACAAATGATGCAGTTCCCTTGTTCTTGTTTGATTTAGCTACACCCCTAACTCTGGTGGTTTGACTTGTCTCTATGTTGGTGAAGGTGAAGTTTTCTGCATCACATTCAGTCATTTGCCTCTTTGCAGTTGGATTAGATCCCACTTGACCACAAGCACATGTTCTTTTGTTGTGATTAGTAATCTCTCCACATTTCCCACACCTCCTTTTTCTCTTCTCAACACGAGGTTCATCATAACTTATTACCCTCTTGCTTTTGGGTCTTCCTGGTTTCCTACAGTGAGGAGGGTTCAAGATCTTCCTGTTCATTTTTGGCTGCAAGAAGAAAGAGGGGTGAGAAAAGATAAGATATGGCATATAGTTGATGGTTATAGAAACCTAAATACATAAAAGGGAATCTACAAAAGTAAAAGTAAAGAAAGTAAAAGTAAAGTACCTGGACCCATTCACTTTTATCATCTAGTGGTGCAAAAGTTGGTGCATATGTAGCCTTATAGTTCTCTACTGAATAGTAATCACTGCAGTACCTGCTCAAGCAGAGTATTTAAAGGTTAGTGCCATATACATTTAACTATAAAAGAAACAACAAACTAGGGTGGAGCATAAAAAAAAATAGACAAGGTACAAATTTAAAAAATAAAAATCTTACTTTCTCCATTGTGGCCTTATGGTATGCAATGCACTCACTGCATGCATACAGGGGAACCCCCTCAACTGCCACTGCAAACAAGAGCAAGTCTTGGCAAGGATATTTACTGTGAACATAGAGTTCTTTGGACTAGTCACCATATATAACTCTCCAGCCACACAAGGGTCAACACCATAATCAGTCACAAAATCCAACATTTTCTTAATCAACTTAAGAGCACTAGGAACCAAATTTCCATCTACCCATGATGCAGATTCAGTCCTCCTATTGTACCATGTACCCATCACTAGGTTAGCATACATTATGCCTATCATTATAATTGGTTTGTTTCTCATCTTGCAGATCATACTGTTAAAAGACTCTGAAAAATTGTTGTTCATATGTTCACAACAGTGAATAGGGTTATAAAAGGCCCTGGACCATGTAGCAGGATCTTCTCTCCTAAGATAATCACCAGCTGCAACATTCTCTTTCACTATATTGTCAAAATGTTCCTTCCCAGCCAATATATTGATAACAAATATCAATCAGTGCATAACCAAATCAAAAACTAGCTTAAATTCCATGTGAAACAGTGCCTAAAACAATAACAACTACCTGAAAATGTTTTTCTTTGTATGCTTTTGCTGCATTCCACAAAGAACAGTATAAATCCAGACCCTTGAAATACTTCTTGAAATTTTTGTATAAATGTCTGCATTTTAACACATTGCAATTAAAGTAAGGCCTTTAACTGATCAAGTATACAAAAGTTAAAGTTACATAAAAAAGTTACCTCCAACAGTATCTGTGGTGATGGCCAGGGAAGACTATAGTAACAGCTTCCAATAAACCTTTTTGCCTATCTGAAATTAAAGCCACTTTCACTGGATGTGATAATATTGCAGACTTCATATGCTTCAAAAAAGTGATCCAATTCTCCTTTGTTTCAGCTCTGCATACCATAATTCCTAACATTACTAACCCATTCTGTCCATCAAGTGCAGTTGCAGCCATCAATACTCCTCCAAACTCTCCTGTTAGATGGCAGGCATCAAGCCCTAAAACTCCCCTGCATGCTTTGCAAAAACCTCTCATTGCAGGTTCAAATGAGAGTGTCATACTTTCAAATGTGTTTTCCTTAGTGTCAAATGTGAACTTAGCAACAGACCCTTCATTACACTTGGTAAACATGCTGTAAAAGGCTGGTACTTCATTGTAGCTCTCTTTATAATTACCATATAATGATTCTAAAACTAGATTCCTAGCCTTCCATGCACACATATATGGTATATTAACACGCTTTTCATCTAAGAAGTCTTCCTTGATTTTATTAGGGTCTGGAACAACTTTTTTAGGCTTATTCTTCATCTGATCAAGAACAAAATCCTTTACAAAATGAGGATCAGCAGATCTATTCCTATTTTTGTGATCCCCTTCACACTTGTGTTCCAAATTCATTTTCCTAAGAACAAAAGTATTCTCACCCTCCTTCTTGCTAGCATACACAAACCAAGGACAATCATGTTCTTTCTTAAACCTACACTCATCCTTAATTCTAGAGGGAGCACTTCTATCCAACCTAAATTGACACTTATTAAGAATACAAAAACCTCTGAGATGTTTCTTAAATGCTTGCTTACTTTCAAATCTAGTTTTTACCTCCATTTTGGTAGGATCTACAGGAGTAAATACCTCTTCTTCATGGAATAGATCTCCATCATGCTCACCCTTCATGTACTCACCAAAATCATCATCAAATTCATCCATGTAAGCATGTCTTTCATCCACATCCTTACCTGCACATTCAAGATGGACATCAGTACCATATAATAATTTACAAATTAAAGTAACAGAAATAATTTATAAATGAAATATACCTTTTTCTTTGTCTTCTTCTTCTTCTTCTCCTTCTTCATTGTCTTCTTCACTGTCTTCTTTTTCTCCTTGCTCTTCTTCATCTGACCCATACTCAATGTCTTCATCACTGTCATATAATGGAGCAGCTTCTGGATCCTCAATTGGGTGACATTCATCTATTTTATAGTTTTCTAGCTGAATATTCTCTACATCATCATCAAGGTCAGTGGCTTGGGCTGGTTTTGACTGACTGCAACCACTGCTACTAGCATGAGAAATTTTGGGACTAGGTACCTCTTCAGCTTGTTGATGCAAATATGTGAAACTCAGCTTTCTTGATACACCTTCTGCTGATTTATCCACACTATTTAGCCTTGGAGATCTTCTAGGAGTAGTTTTCTTACTAACTCTTTTCTTTGGTGTACTCTTTGGAGTCCCAAACTGTGTATCCTTCATCCCCATCCACAAACATATACACCCATCATCATTCACATAAGAATCCTCCCAAAAATTATCAAAATCATCATTATTTAGCAATGGATGTGACATACAGGGATCCTTAAACCAATATAAACAATACTTCTTGGCCTTAGAACAATCCAAAGACAATCTAGAATACACCATATACTCAACCCTCTTCAACTCTGTTTCATCTCTATGACACTCAGGAAATACCAAAGTCTCATTCCTTGGCTCCACATACACACTAATATTCCTCAATTTGAATAGACTGCAACACAAATAAAAAAAGGGCAAACATCAGATAAAACCCCCACTGAAACTAATTAGAACACATACACACCAAATCCCCCACTGCACACCTGAATTTCAATTACAGTTAATTAGTACACTTTTTTGTCCATATCTACCACTATAGGTAAATCATTATGGAATCATTACAGTTAATTAGTTCTACCATACAGGGCATAAACTTGCTCTATTAAATTTCACCCTGTGACAACATCTACAAAGTATCAAAATACCACATCTAAGAAGAACTTCATTAATAATTAGGGGATATAGCATCTTAAACACCCCACTGAATCTAAAATTGAAAGGGGTGAAACCTAAAAAACTCTAATTAAGCAATAATTCATACAAACAAACACTCAATCACGAAATTTATAACCTTATTAAACAATAAAGGACATCATGCATTTCAAATAAACCCTAATTACAAAAGGGGAAAAACAGAAACCCTAGAAATACAAATCAATCGATCAATCATTGATTTTCATCATATATTAAGTCACGGGTTACGTTAATCTCACCTTGATTCAGATTTTTTGAATCCCAATTTGTACCACATCTTCACACTATCAAAATCGTCTTTGGAACCCTAGATATCCAGAAACCCTAGTCTTCCAAATACGATCTGGTTCTTCACTAACATCTACGTCTTCAACCGCTATTGCTTCTTCTCTAATAATCGCTAACCCTAGTTTCAACAGAAGGAGAACGGAGAGAACGATGGAGAGAAGAAAGAACCCTGAACCGAGAGACTGAAAGAATTATATTCAGTTCATGCGTCTTTGAACTGCATAATGGGCAGGTTGGTAATTCTTCGCACCGAGTTTGACTAATTCAACGCCGACGACCTATCTGGTGGGTCCAACCGTAAAATCTAACAGAATGGCTAGTTTATAAAAGATCTTAGAATTTTGGCCGGTTTATTAATTATATGGTTTGAAGCTGGTTAGTTTATGAATTTTCCCTTTTTCTTTCAGCCACTATCTCCTTGTAACAGTAACGTCTGTAACACCATCACGGCGTTACAAATATATGTGTTATACAATTTCTTCAATAAAAAAACTTTTTGAGCCATGTTTCTATATTTTGAGAGTGTTTTGATCATGATGAGCTAAACCCCAACACTGGGACAACGGAGGAAGCTGGATTTCTTCCTTGTGGTAATTGAATTAATTATTTATTTACTTTTTGCATGGATTTTTATTGATTTATGATTTCTATAAATTATTTGTGACTTTGTTTGATGACGCATGCTTAGTTCTAGGTAATTTTGATGCTTCATGCTTACAATATACGACTAATGTTTTATGGAATCTATCTTTGGCAAATAAATAGAGTTGTTGTTTGAGTTATAATTTCCTAAGATTAATTTCTGAACCACTTGAATATGGTAAACAGTGTAATCCTGAGTCCCAGTAATTTCTTCATCTCGACAAACTTTTGTATATATTTTATTATTTTTGTTTATTAAGTCTTAAAATCGAATCTCAACAAGTCCGAGTGAACGACAACTTATTTACCATTATCACAACCATATCAATTTTTGGCGCCGCCGACGCGGACTTGTTTTTAGGTTAGGTTTTAGATTATTTTTTTAAGGTTTTTTTTTAAATGTTTTTTTTTTGTTAGATTTTACTCTGGGTATTTTTGTTTTTGGTGTGCAGGTTTTGCTGGAAACTAAAGGTGGAAAGTTGGACTTGCCTAAAAGAGCAGGAAATCCCTTTTTTTTTTGTTAGTTTTTTTTTGGAACTTTTATATTTTGTTTGCTTGTTTGTATATATTTTATTTATATAAAAAAAACACAAACACGAAAGCACACGTGCACATCATATTGCATCGTCTGGCACTGATTATTAGGAAAACACGTGGTTTAGTATGGTGAACCCTCTGGGCGTTATCATCCGAAACACGACAAGCCTTAGCCTTGCACCTTTGACAAGTCTCTGACTGTAGGTATATTTTGCTAAAGGTAACCCAAGCTTTCCCGAAATAGTCAACCCCAGCATTTGCATTTGCACGTGTATAACAGAATGTCGATCTGGTATTATAATAGCCAATACAATGAATACCCGACTGAGTTTCAAAATGAACATTATTCATATTACGACCATAGTGTAAATAGTGGTTGGGAACATCAACCTTTTAAAGGTTATGGTCCATACCATGGTGAGCCCAATTACTATTCACACGCGCATCAGTCATACGAGCAAGAAGATTATAGCACTAGTTCTTCGTCTTTGGAGGATACAATCAAACTAATTAAAAGTAGTCCTTTTTATGATCCTTTTGTTCTTATTCCTCCTTTAGAAGAGTCCCTCAGGAAAATAAAGGAGTCAACACGTAAGATAGCTGAGATGAATAACTTAGTTATCGACGAAAGAAAAATTTCTATAGAGGAATCCCTCAAGATGATTGCTGAGACGAACGAAAGACTTGCTCGAAATAATCTTAATTTACGATACAGTATTTCCAATAATACCCTTGAAAATGAGGATAGTTATTCGCATAATCAAGAAGACGAGGTTAGAATTGGTAACACTACTTTAGATGAGGTTCAACCATTTTCATGTTATTATAATAATGATTATGATGAGGATAGTGTTGATGAAGAATCTGACATTAGTGATTAGGAATTTGTTACTTCAAATGAACTTTATGATGATAGTGTTATTTCTAGTTCAAATCCCGATGATTTTAATGATTATTCACCTATTCAAAAGGACGAGGATTTGACTAGAGATACCACTTCTTTAGATGATGTAGAATTTCCTTTTGATTACGAAGCCGATAATGGTTTAGAGGAACGAGTTTATTCTGAGAATACTGTTTTAGAGTCCAATGATTTAAGAACTATAGTCTTAGACAAAGAAGATAGACTCGTTGAGAGTTCAAATATGAGTGAGGATGTACCTCCCGATTATAACTTAGAAGAATCAATTGACCAATTTCAAGAATCTAATGACCTAGAAATTAGGGATATTGTGACTAGTCTATCTAGAGACACTAAAAACTCTAAGTTTGGGGGTGATTACCATTCTCCATGTGCTTTACCATTGACGAAAGATCCCTCGCTTGGGACTTGACATATGTGCCTCAACAATTTTACAAGATTATCTTCATACACGTTTTCCTAAACCTAGTGATGTCCATAAGGAAGTTCAGTTATTAGAAACCCATCCCCTGGTTGATGCTGTTTACCCAGGCTATGGTACTCAGATTGACTTTATTTTCCCACCATACTTTTCTTCCAAATGTGGGAACGTATGAGTTCCAAATGTGTCAGTTATTAAGTTCTGAGACTAAACCTAATTATTTTAGGAAAATAGAAACGACACATTTGCTTAAGAATGACCAACACTTTCATTGTGGTCAACTGTGTGAGTCAAATATGATTGACTATGAGGATCCTCAATTATTCAGGTTATTATTATGTGCTTCTAAGTTCTTATTTGAGTTTTTCCAGACTTTACAACCTGTTAAATCGGATCTTACTTATGAGGAGGTGCAGCCCATGAAAATATTTTATTTAGACCCCTTTATAGAACCTGAACCTGAACCACAACTAGATGTAGTTGTCTTAAACATGAAACTAGGAAAGGGTGTGCTATGTTTATTCACTTTCTTATTTTGCTGCAGTTTCCTTTTATCTGTGATAACACATTATAATGCATATGATCCACAGTTGTTTCGGTTATTGCTTTATGACATGAGGTGATTAATTCTTTCTTATGTCTGGCTGAAGACGTTAAAATTAGCACTTCTTGGGAGGTAACCCATGCTCACACGGTAATATCTTTCCTTATCTCTTCTGCTTCAAATGGTAACACTTTCTCCTTGTTCATGATTTTAATTTTATCTTTAGAACATTGAGGATAATGTTAAATTTAAGTTTGGGGGTATGGGAGAAACTTCTTAGTTGCATTTTTAAACTCCAGAGCCTAGAAATTTATGCCTATTAAGGATGGCACTAACCAATCTAAGTGGATGGAAGCATCTTGGTTGTAGGAGTTGAGGAACCAATCTGAGTGGATGGAAGCATCTAAATAGAGTCTATTCATAAAAGCACAAAGCTCAGGTGTTAGAAATAACATGGTAGTTTCGCCATATCTCGTTTAGTCCTTTTCAGCTTCTGTTTTTATTTTATTTTTAAAATATGTTTCTCTAAGTGATTTGGTGGGGCACACGTATCGAGTTGTTACCACCACTGGGATGAAGTAGAGTGATTGAGTTGCATCAATGATTAAAAAAAAATATGGAAAATGATAAAAAAGAAATAAAAAAGAAAAGAAATTGAGACCAGACAATCAGACCAACCGAAATAAATTGTTAAATAAAATCGACCACTGGTTCCCTTGTATATGCCAGTTGTGTTGATATTAGTCAGATCAATATCTCAGTCCATTAGGATAGGTTCATCTTGGCAGTGGCCTTCAGACAGATATGGGAAACACCGTTCACCTTAGTCAACATCAAAACCATCTACGTTTTTCTCTATATCCATGTGATTTGTTGACTCCGGATATTGATGTCCATAGTGCGACGATCTGAGTAGAGCTCTGTTACTTATATATGAATTTTAGTATGTGAGTGCAAACTCGTGTACAACAATTGGAATTTCGCATCAGGGTACTTCCTCCTGTAGTCAATGAGAGTATGCCAACCAAGGAGGTTCTTTAGTGCTATTCCAAGGTTCTGCGTAGATAGCTAGGGTCTGGAGTAAAGGTTTTGTGGGTATATCTCTTGTAAACCCTCCAGAGACTATAACTCGACCACTAGGGCCACCTAGGGTTTAAAGGCTTGTTGCACACGCTAAGTGCAATCGCGATGCTCGCTACAATGAGTTAGGATTTTTATTTTGTAGATTAGATTTACTCGAGGACTAGCAAACAATAAGTTTGGGAGTATTTGATAGACACATTTATGTGTCTAATATGATCTCAATTGTATGTATTGTTAGTGCTCGATTTTGTATTTATTATGGCTTTTTGTGTCTTTGTAGGTGTTTTTGGAGAAATACACTTGTGCGGAGAAATTAGCTCGAAAAGTGGTATTTGGACCCCCTGAAGAAAATTACTAAAGGCACACCGAAATATGTTGGAGGCATCCAGGAGAAGTGTTAAAGGCGTCTCAGCAAAGTTATGGAAGCATCCGGAAAAAATGATATTGGCACCCAAGAAGAACTACTAAAGGGACCCCGTCTTGGATAAGGGGCACCTCAAATGATAAGGGGTACCCTCCTGCTATTCGCACCCCACCAGTGGTTAGGGGGACACTACCTTCTTCACGGTTTAAAATGAAATATTGGTTGGAAAAGTGCAGTCGATTGTGTAGCTTTTTGGATCAAATTTGGACGAATTCTAATGAGATTCAATCGCATTTTTTTATTGGATTGAACTCTACTTGGCTTAACAGAGCTTGCTTAAGTGTTGTATTGGCGTAAATTGGGGTGTTGTAATGTTCTCGACGAAACAGAGGTGGAGGATAAACTCGGGTTTCCGTGGAAGTTCTAGGAGAAATTTACTAGATATTTTGTCGGGGTTTTTACGCGGATTGGTTTTGAAATATCCTGTTGCTACAAAACAGGACCGGTAATGGATTTAGATTTGGAAAATAATGAAGTTTCCTTATTATCTCGGGTAAAACAGAGAAGATAAAAGTTACCGGAATTGTTTAAAAAAGGAATGAATTCGATCCTGTTTTGAGTAAACAAGGAAGATACGTGCAAGGATAGGAAAATATATTGAATACTGAAGATGCGTATAAGAAGAAAAGAGAGAATAAAAATCTCCGTGACTTGCAGAGAAATACAAAAGGAGTTAATGGAAAGATTTTTTGAGATATGCTCCTGCGTTGTATAAATAAAGGTTGTAGGATCCTGAAAAAGAATGGTCGAGAGTTTAGGGGAGTTTTGGGAGGATGCAGATCCGAGAAGAAGAAGTGCAGAGAGTTTATCTGCTGGTGCAGCGGAGAAGAATAAGTAGAACAAAAACTGAAGCAGTCAGTCGCCTGATTCAGAGAAGAGTTGCAAAAAAATGTCGAAGTTCAACAGTACATGTTTGCTTGAAAAAGACCTTCTGTGACTACAACTATTCTTTCAGCCACTATCTCCTTGTAACAGTGACGTCTGTAACACCACCACAGCGTTACAATTTCTGTGTTATACAATTTCTTCAATAAAAACACTTTTTGAGCCATGTTTCTCTATTTTGAGAGTGTTTTGATCATGATGAGCTAAACCCCAACACTGGGACAACGGAGGAAGATGGATTTCGTCCTTGTGGTAATTAAATTAAATTTTGTTTGATGATGCATGCTTAGTTCTAGGTAATTTTGATGCTTCATGCTTACAATATACAACTAATGTTTTATGGAATCTACCTTTGGAAAATACATAGAGTTGTTGTTTGAGTTATGATTGACTAAGATTAATTTTTGAACCACTTGAATATGGAAAACAGTGAAATCCTGAGTCCCAGTAATTTCTTCATCTCTGCAAACATTTGTATATATTTTATTATTTTTATTATTTTTGTTTATTAAGTCTTAAAATCGAATATCAACAAGTCCGAGTGAACGATAACTTATTTACCACTATCAAAACCATATCAGTGAATGACCATGACTAAGTTGCTTAAAATTCAAGCCACTTGGTCTAGGAAATAAAACATAAAAAACTTGAATAAAATACACATAGAGTCACGTTTTTGAGGTATAGTTCGCAAACTGTTTACTAAAGGTCGTGTATTGTTTCTTATTCACGAACTCAACCTTTAGCCACAGTTTTTTCAGCTTTAGTGTTTCACTCATAACTTCATCGTTATACATTCGACATTGAGTGATTATAGGCGTGTTGGTTTCAAAATTTTATTCGCTATAACATGGATACCATTTCAAGCTTAATGGTTATTCTAACTAAAGTATTAAGATCAAAAATCCTCGAGTGTATGTATAAAAGTATATCTACCGTCGTAGGAATTGTACTTCCAATGAGTGAGCACTTTGTTTCGGTAGATAAAGAGGTAAAATAAACAAGAGAATCAAGTACTTGTTACTAACCTTTACTGAAGTTTTCCATAGATGTCTTCGTGTAGTCTTCAATCTTCAGTCTTCAAGGATAGCTTTGCTTCTGTATTCTACTACCTAAACCTAATCTAGTCTGAAACCGTCTTTAGTAAACTAAATCAAGAATGCATTTGGCATTTAAATTTGACAACTGAATTGAAATATCAACACAAGTGGGTTCAACAGAGCAATATTTTAACACATGAGATATTTTTTAGTATCACCATTGATGTTTCGAAAAATTAGAGATGTAGCTTTTGAAAACCATCGAGCTTTTGAAAAACAGTAACTGTAGTTTTAAGAAATAACTGAGTTAGTCAAAATATGTGCTATCTGCCAAACTTTTGAAAACCGAATCTTAGTTCTATAATTCTGGAAAATAGACATATTTTTACTACTCATTGCCAAACTTTCATATATTGAGTTGCCTAACTTTTAAAAACTGATATCTGAAACTCTTTCGGGATAAATTTTGAAAAATACAAGAGAATTATTTTTGAAAATTTTAAGGCCTAATTCATGACTTATTTCTTTAAAATTATGATTGGATAAAAATCTTTGCCGCTAAAGGCTGGACCTTCTACTTGTTCAACTTTATCTTTGGCTATATAAGCAACACCAGAACACAATCCCATTTCCACTCAAGGGGTATTCATCTTGATCAAGGAAAGTATGTAACTTATGTAAGTTAGTGATAACTAATGATAGTTATATAATTATATCTAAGCAAGATTTGTGTACATAAACTAACTTGGGAAGTCTAGTGATTCAAAATTGCTTGTTGCTGTTATACTTAGCATAAGCATTAATATGCTTGTTGTACTTAAGGCTTGCTATAACTGCTAGTGTCTATATTAAGATAAATGCATTAAATGCAAACAACTATAACTAGGAGTAAATCTAGTGGAAATCTTAAACATGAAAGGAGTGGATTTTAGTAATATACCATATTGGAAACAATATCTTTGCCATCAGTATAAGTAAGTTATTCATGGTTGTATATCCTAGAAAATCTAGCTAAGTAATATATATGATTTTTTTTTTAAATGGTGTGTTTGTATTTTCGGAATCACTTAGCTTAAACACAAAGTTAATTGGCTTAATTTCGAAGCTGATAACCTTCGTCGAAAACTATAAATAGAGACTCTCTGCAATACTACATCCCCATCCTATTACATGAGTACGTGTACTAAAGTTGCATAGAGGTTTCATCAATTCTCTCTTGAACCTTCGGTATAGGGAAGCGACTTTGAAAGTATATTTATTGGGATAGAGAAACCTGAAATATATCTGCTTAAGTAGAAGTAAAACTAGAGTTTATTTTACCTTTTGGTAGTTCTGACTTTCTTGATGTTAACTTCTTTTCTATTCTAAGGTAATTCACTTCTAATATAAGCCATTTAAAATGGTCAAGAAAAGTTACAAGCTTGTGTAGAATTCTGCAGGAATATGAGAACATGACTCACAAGATGTTTGACTGGTTTACCGCGTGTGCTTATAATGAAGGGATCAAGGAGTTACTAGTTAATATAAGAGCTTTTTATTTAAGGTTTCATATCTTGTTACGATCCACACTGATTTTTAGCGATCATAAATTGTTCTTTACACTTTATTGATCTGATAAAAAAAGGAATATATTAGTCGTCCGGCTGAAAGCCTGGTAGCGACAATATACTCGACGGACTGAAAATAACTCCCAGCTATTATATGACATATGCTAGGGGATTCTCTTGCGTTAGCTAGTAATTATTTGTAGGGATGATATACTGTTGAAGCGGGGTAATTTAGTGCTAGTATATTCCTTGTCAACCACACTAGACAGAAGTCTGATTTGAGAATAAAGGATTGCATTAAAAGAAACCACACCGAAAAAACAGATAGTCAGAATGTTGTCAAGTTATCAGCACAGGACATTCTTTGTTCTGAGATTGAGACAACACTCTATTGGTATTACTAATACCTTGATCCTGATTACTTATTTTATCTACATTGATAAACCTATTTAGAAAGGCTGGTAAATCTTCTGTCCAGCTATTGAAAATTGAAGATTTTCTTGCCTCCACTGCCAGCTTGTCTGCCACAGAGTTGCCAGACCTGTGAACAAACTTGAATCCCAAAAGTTGTTGCATTCAGCTAAAACTTGCATTGCCTGCATCATCTCTCAAGATTAAACCAAAACCAAAACCGATAGTGGGCAAGATAGTGGCTTAACTCGGTGAGTATTAAAGACTTGTTTAGGCCTCGAACTTACAGTTTTTCTCGTTAAAAAATCGTTGTTGTTGCTTTTAATTTTGTACATCTACATTATATTTATATATATCTCTATAATCAAAGTGAGAGTCTAGACGTTAAATATCTTGTCATTTGGGTCCCCATAAAGTCATACATAGCGTATCTTGGAATGGGGTAAACGAGATAGATTGGTTAAGTACTCAGTACTATCGTCTTTTTAATTAGAATTTACTAAGCAACTAGTTATTAAGGCTTTTACGCTCAATAATTGAAGTAGAACTCTTTAATAATCATTTCCTTAGGTTTTTCACAAATTGACACTTACTTCATCCATTTTCACAATTTTAATTATGTCTTCTAGTACCAGTGTTTACGGTACTATTGTTATTTTTATGTTTTATCTAGTATTTTTGGTGGATTTTTATTTTATTTTATTTATTTTTTAATGTTGGTAATTTCGACATGGGTTCCATTTCTAACTTACACTTGTTTGGCGCTGACGCTTGGTTGTCGTTGTATGCGTAAAACTCGAAATTGCAAGTAAAACACGATTATTTGGTCCGGATTGCTGATGGTTGTGAGTACCATCTATAACCACCAACCTAGAATGGTTCTAATTCACTCGACCTTGCTACATATCCCCCGATCCTTTCCGCCATTCCCTTCCACCATTATGTGGCGTCATTTAGGCATACAACAACAACCAATAGGGGGTCCCATTATTATTGAATTTCACTAATACCTGCACGACATATAAGCGGTGGAAAGGAGTGGGGGAAGGGGGCGGTGGACATTTAGCATTTTCGTAATTCACCTACATAATTCCCTCCATATCTTATATGGCTGCTAGACAGAGAGTGATACACCTTCCGCACACAATTTCGTCTAATAGGGGGTTAGTCAAGCGATATTTATGTAGACTTTCATAGACTTTTTATTTGAGTGACTCCCGGAAATTCTCTGAAAATTTAAAGATTTCTAGAGTGTCTCTAAGAGTATTTGAGAGAGTCTTTGTGACTTGTAGAGACAAAAAATGAGAATTGTAAAGAGTCTTTGTGATTTATAAATGTATAGTATCTAGTAAAAGCGCAAAATGTATCGATTTTTTTTAGAGTTATTTAACGTTTGGTACCCAGCAAATGACCAACACCTAAGTTTGGTACCCAACATTTCAAATATTAAGGGATGGTACCTAGACCAAGCGTTGACCGTCAAAGTCAACATTTGACCGAACTTTATATTATTTTTATAAAAAAATATTATAATTTTATTCAAAATTACAAAACTATCCCTGTAAAGTTTTTTTCTTTTTTTGATCATATTTTTTGTTTTGATCAGAGCCTGTGAAATTTATCATCAACGATTCGCCGACTGTTTCTCTTAGACTTAAGTTTGGGGCAGACACTCACTATGAAGATCACAACTACCTCTAACAGTATCACCACCAAGTTCATTCAACGGTTCCACCTATGATCCATCGGCGCCACGTATCCCTAACCGCCACAGTTCACTTTTAACTGCTAACTTTAGTGCTGGCGTGTAGAATGACGCCACACTTGTCTCAAACGGTTAGGCTATGCCAAACTTGGTTACAAAGCCACTTTATAACCGTCTCTAACTTGCTCTTTCACTTTGGCATGAGTGTGATGCACACACACTTGCAACTGACAGCTTGAACTCAAATACGACAATCATTGCGCTGTACTGAACTTTGTCATGTGCCAATGTTCGACAATGATTGTGCTTTACTCACTCTTGGCCTACGCCAAGTGTCCGACAATGGTTGCGCTTCATTCAACTTACACTTCTGCCAAGTATCTAGCAATGGTTGCGCTTCATTCATCCTGATCATGCACTTAGCTTATTTGGATGCCAACACCCAAATATCATGCCAACTGAGTCTTGACTTGCTTAGTTCAACTTCGTTCTTCATATGCATCACTTGCATCTTTTTTGGCGAGCAATAATTACCAATGGCGCATTTGGAAACGCCACTGTTGCTTATGCATTGTCCAAGCCTTGGTCAATGCTTGGAACGATGCCAAAGTCATCTCTTGACTTTGCATTCATCCTTTACTCTTTCCTTGAGCTGGGATAACTCTGAATAAGGATATACAACACTATCGCATAGTATTGCATGTGCTAAGTAGCCTTTCTTGTCTCAGCCATGTTGGCGCTACATCGTCGGACTGTGCAGCTCTATCTGTCAGGCTACAACTTCAGTGTTGCGCAATGATTATGCGCCACTGTGGAGGCATGTTATAGACCTCCCCCACCCAATCAGTTTAACATCCTCGTTGAACGCAACAAAGTATACTCAATATACTTGTTCCTCGGCCTTGTACGCTTCTGAGCCACTCTCATAATTCAGCAAACTTGTTTGGCCCTCATTCTTTCCAACTCTTTCTTCCTAGTACCATATGCCATCACTTTGCTTATGTGCTTTGCCACTAATCCTACAAATTCCATCTTCACTGTTGCATCGTCGACTATGCTTCAATTCTACTTCATTCATATCTTAACACCCAAATGCTATTGCAATCTGTTACTATGCACTTTCAGAACTTCTCTGAAATTCAGCAGTATTTGCTAGCTACGCCTTAAGCCAACTTTCCACATATGAGTACATCCGCATCACAAATCTTTTCTCCAGTCATTTTGTGCCTAAGTGTACACGCCAAACAGCCAACATATCACCCTGATATGCATAACTTAGCTTACTGCCTTCAATTCTGACTGACATTGCACTCTTGCAATTAAACATGCCTTACTGTAGACTAAGTGTTCTTCAATCACTTTGAAACACTCTTGTGAAAATTCGACTGAAATGCATGAAAATAAAGCTATGACTTAGGATACCCGGGACATCCCACCGTCTCTTTGGACAAGGTTCCTCTTCACGCACCTTTGAAACTAACAAGGCCTCACTTGTTCTTTAAAACTACTACGTTTTAATGTTCTTCCTAACTATGAGTTACTCTTAACTCATATGCTTGATGGACTTACATCTTCATTCTTGATGCGTTACTCCATGCTATCGCTGCCAAATACTGTCGCACTTCTTCGTAACTCTCCCAGCAGCAAACTCGTCTATGCCACCAACTTTAATTCTTGCTTGGCCTTGCTTTTAGCGTTTCGTATAGTATACTTGTAGTGATTCCCCAATGAACTAGCTTTACATTAAGCAAAAAGAGACAAGGTTTTTTCTTAAACACCACCTTCATTCATTACACTAGCCTTACATAAGAAACATAGGGACTCCTTCCCCTTTACACCATTGGCCAACACTCGGCCTTATTGAAAGCAAATACATAACCAAAGAAAATACACCAACAAAAGTGTGTTATCTTTTAAGACTACAAGATCAGCAACACCCAACTTAAACTTCATACAGAAATAGCAAACAGATATGTGCCAAAGCCTCCATACTTCAGCAACCTTGCAGGTTCAAGCACTTGCAAACAACAATGCAAGGCCCTTTCTTCATACACCTGATAATCACGGTGAACAAGGGATACTAAGATCCATAGGATATCCAAATTCCGCATGAATCTCAGCTAAGATTTCTTTGAACTAGCAGACAGGAGCAAACTCACTTGCCTTTCCTTTGTCACACTTCATGTCAATCGAACAAACTTTCCTTACACCTTTCACGAAACAAGGTGCACTTGAACTTTGTATGAAAATCCCGCCAAGGTGAGGCATCACTGTTGCCTCTGCTTGCTTGAAAAAGTTGTTACCAAGGATCATCTCGAAGTCATTAAGATGCATCACCATTACACTGACTTGGCCACGCCATTCTCCCACTTAAACATTTTCCACAACCATCCTCTTGATTGGCTTAGCTATATCATTCACTGTCTTCATGCAGTGATCAGCCTGATATACTTCCAAACCCAAGTACTCTGCCATCGACAAGCTCATAACAGTGTGCGAAGCACCTGTATTGGCCATGCCCCAGAGTCAATGATTGTGAATGCTAACTTTCACATAAACCAGGCCAGCGCCACGCTGTGTTGCTGCCTTTTGTGCTACTATGTTGCATAGTTGAATAGGATTAACATGCTCCACTCCATCAGTTTCTTCTTTCTCGCCACTGCCCTCAGTGACTATTGCGGATAATTTTTCTCTCCTAGGAAAATCACGCGCAAGGTGAGGACCCTTTCACAGGAAACAACCACCATCTTTGTTCTTCACGGCCTGACTATCATCCCTTTGATAGTTCTTTTTCTTAGCCTAAAAACTTTTCCTACTTCCATCATCCTTCTTCTTCTGGCCTTTCTTATTACTGCCCTTCCTATTAGCATCAGTTGAGGTATTAACTGACCTAAAATCAGCAAGGCTGTCCATGATTGCAATGGTCGAAGGTAGGTCTTTGACACCCTGCCTTCTTACTTCGACCTGAGCCCATGCTTGCAACCCAGATGTAAAATTAAACAACTTATCTTCCTCAAACATGTTGTGAATATCTAGCATCAGAGACGAAAACTCTTTCACGTATTCTCGTGGTGTACAGGTATGCCGCAGCTTACATAAGTTCTCTCTGGCTAGCCAAACCGCATTGGTTGGTAAGAATTCAATTCATCTTTCATGACATCCCATGTCACGATGCCCGGACGACCAGCAGTAAGGTCATCATCAGTTCTAGTTCTCCACCACAATTTCGCATCACCTTCCAGGTACATGCTAACGAGAGTAACCTTTTGCTCTTCCGGGAAACTGGCAGCCTTGAAGTATTGGTCCATGTCCCACATGAAATTATCCAATGCCTTCGCTATCTTGCGCCAGAAAGCACCTTAGGTTCTGGGACTTTAATCTTTGTAAAGTCACTGCCACTACCACCCGCAGTAGCTTGATCCGAACCAATTGTACTCACCATTCTCCTTAAGACGCCTAATTCATCAGTTAGCTCTTTCAAGGAATCTGTGAACATGGTCTTAATAGCAGCGATTTGGCCTTCCAAATCAGCTTGCTTCTTAGTTGCTACTTGGTTTGACACAAACATATCAGCAGCGTACTCATCAAGATCCTGAATGCGAGCCATAACCATTGCATTGAAATTGGAATGGTTAGGATGGCGCACCTCATCACCAATCCTGTCTGAAAAAGAGGGGGCCTAACAACCACACCCAATATTTCGTTTGGCAATCTGAATAGAAAAACTCCAATATACTTTCAAGAGAATCAACTAGAAAGTCAGACTCAATCTAGAGAAAAGTATATCAAAGAGTTTTATATCTCTTTCTCTCAATTCAATCCGCAATCAGCAAATAGAAATTTGCGAGCCCGATTGAATATAAGAGAAATAACTTGAACGGTACGAAAGACCAATGTTCAAGGATCAATCAATTTGAATCAAAAACCAATGGTTGGATTTCCAATTGATCGATTCAATGCACAACCCGTGATATTTCAATTATATAACAAAATATAATGCGGAAAAGAAATAACACAGACACCAGAAGTTTTGTTAACGAGGAAACCACAAATACAGAAAAACCCCGGAACCTAGTCCAGATTTGAACACCATACTGTATTAAGCCGCTACAGACACTAGCCTACTACCAATGAACTTCAGACTGGAATGTAGTTGAACCCTAATCAATTTCACACTGATTCAAGGTACAGTCGTGCTCCTTACGCCTATGATCTCATCAAGATACTACGCACTTGATTCCCTTAGCTGATCTCACCCACAACCAAGAGTTTCTACGACCCAAAGTCGAAGACTTGATAAACAAATTTTTCTCACACAGAAAAGTCTATTAGAATAGATAAATCTTTCTCCCACAGAAATACCTACGAGTTTTGTTCCGTCTTTTGATAAATCAAGGTGAACATGAACCAATTGATATACCGGACTTATATTCCCGAAGAACAGCCTAGAATCACCTCACAATAATACCAATCGATTAACGAAACAAGATATTGTGGAATCACAAACGATGAGACGAAGATGTTTGTGACTACTTTTCAATCTTACCTATCGGAGATAAATCTCAAGAAAATCTTATTACAGATAGTACTCAATCACGATAGTAAAAGTAAGATCAGATCACGCAACAACAGAGAAAATAGTTGGGTCTGCCTTCACAATCCCAATGAAGTCTTTAAGTCGTTAACCTAAAGGGTTTCGTGAAAAACCTAAGTTTAAAGGAGAATCGACTCTAGCTTATGCAACTAGTAACACACAGGAGGTTTGGGGATTGGATTTCCCAGTTGCTAGAGTTCTCTTTTATATAGTTTTCAAATCAGGGTTTGCAATCTAAGTTACCTTGGTAACAAAGCATTCAATATTCACCGTTAGATGAAATCCTGATTAGATTCAAGCTAATATCTTTCAACCGTTAGATTGAACTTAGCTTGTTATACACAAATGAAATGTACCCTCATTTAGGTTTATGTAATCGTACCTAAACGTGTACACCATGTTGGCTCATCAGTAGTTAACCGAGGTTAGCTATATGAAAACTCTCATATCAACCTTATTCATCTTAACCATAACTAGTTCAAATGACTCAAGTGAAACTAGTTAAAGAGTTGTTCAATTGCTATATTCTCATAAAAGTATACAAGAACACAATTGAAGCAAAGTCGGTTTGATTCACTCGAATCAATCATGAACATCATAGCCACGGTTTGCAAAGAATGCATTCCTTATTATATTAATTTATTAGTTTATGAGACAACCGATTTTAGAACTTTAGCCACTCAAGTATGCATACGGGTACGCATACCTAAGTAGCTGGTCTGAGTTTGGGTTCGCCAGTTATTTTTGGGGCAAAAACTGATTTTGCTGTTTTTGGTAAATTTGGGTGTGTTGATGAGAAACGAATTTAAACCCTAAACAAACGTACTGCACATGAGTACTTTTAGATTCGAGAGATCAATCTGTAAGACTCTGGACTAAACCAAGAAATGGTCGTTCCAGATTCAATTCGGTCACAAAGTGAAGGAGAAGGGTTGATCTTAGGGAGGGAAGCGAAGAAGGTGTTTGAGATCAGAATGTTGAATTATGAAGGTGTGGCTGTTTTATGACTTGTGCTTGTATCAGGATATGGAACTGGCTTGCAGAACGTAAGCTATCATTTCTTAGTGTTTTTTGGATACTCGTGTTGATCACACTTGTGTTCTTGTGTTAAAATAGGTTGAAATCCTATTTATACAAGTCATTGAGCGCACCCCTGATCTCGTAGGAAGTGGAGGAAGTTAAGTATTGGAGAAGTGGGGTTGTGTAAAAAGTGGTGATCACCACGTTTCCATTACGAAGGAAAACTGGTCACACTTTCACCCACTACTCTCATTGCTGTTAACCGTCTGTCCTTTCCTAACACTTTCTCGTAATGGGCACGTTACACGCCGCACGCTGTAAACCGCCAGACCAATACCCTAGTGAGCATCCTCCAGTTTGTGACATGTTTGATGTCTCGAGTTAATGGGTCAATTCGTGAGACTCGTCGCTAAAAGCAGCACGTAGTGCTTTTAGGTCAAATAATAAAATTATTTGTTAAATCAATATTTATAAAGCATCGCTTTTAAAGCATCGCTTTTAAAGCATCGCTTTTAAAG
>JAJJMB010013805.1:0-54001 GCA_023531105.1 Papaver atlanticum | reverse complement strand
ATCTAGTTTTTAGTGGGGGTTCTAAAAATGAACTTGGATAGTTGAGAGTACCTTGCGTCTTCTCTTTTTTTTTATACTTCATTTGTGCGGAATTATCACCTTCAGCTTGTAGCGGAAACTTTAACGCCCATTTGGATCGAACCCGCTCTGATACCATGTTAGAAAGTGAAATGTTTTGTTGCTCTGATACCATGTTGAAAATTGAAATGTTGTTTTGAAGCTCTAATACCATGTTGGAAATTCTTATAGTTTTAACTTTTAATAATATTTTCGGAGATATACGAGCACATCGGTGTGCTCGTATAGAGCTCATAGAAGTGGAGCAAGAGTTGATTCCTAAAAATGACTTTGTATTGATGTTGCTTGCTTGCTTACAAATGAGTATACTCATGCCTATTTATAGGCTTACATAAACCGGCATTACATGCTCTACATTTCTCTAGAATATTCACTAGGTAATATCCTATTACAACCGACTGACTTTTCTAGCTTTATCTAGATTTCTAACAGTAGCGAACTTTTTTTGCACCAACGGACTCTCTAGAGTCTTCTTTGACGGCCGTACATCTTTAGGCATTGTAGTTTCTAGATTCTTCTTGTATTATAAATCACAACTAGCTCTTGTTAGTTCACACTAAAAGATTTTGCTAGGTAGTTCTAGAAACTTCTTCACATTACAAAATTAGATGTTCCAACAATTAAAGACTGGGAGTCCCCTGAGCTGGTCCATCTAGTATCTGCTTTATCCTCACAGCACAACAATGTAAAATGTAGATATCTTCTGGAAGTTCTTGATGAAATGTGGGATCAATATTTTGGATTGAAAACGAAAGGTTGCTGCACTTCAAAACAAAATGGGAGTGGTAACCTATTCAAGTAAATGCTCATAAAAAGCATTATGGATATTCTGTGGGTAGTATCTAGTATGTATCAAGAGCTTCACTGTCCCAAAGATCTATTCTACGCCGGTCTATACTGGGAGCTTCTGTGCCTCATGTTCAACCTCAGGTTAGTTTGTTTCCCTTTAATTCTTTTTAATGAAACTACCCTGGTCTCTGTTAAAATTCTCCTTTTTGAAATTTGGTAGTTGTTCCTAATTGGCTCACACTCTGGCTTTTTCATCATTCCTCTGATTCACATGTTGTTTCTTTTAATGTTAAGGCATTTGCGTGCAACTTCTTCCTCTCCCGCATTGTAGCAATCACATATAGCTTCCATTAATAGTATAATGATTTCTTAACACTCTGGAATGAGGGAAAAGTAACGTATTTTCTTCGGAACCCCATGAGTCAGGATGAAGCTTATACCTGTAACTTTTCCAGCACTCTTAGTGCTGGTTTAATTTAAATCAGCTTTGTATGCACCTTTTTTGTCTACTTCGTAAACTTAGGTTTCACGTATGACGTAAATCACTGTTGCATCTAGCCTGTTTTCCTGATCTTCTGACACTACTTTGAAGAAGAGTTTCAGATTCTATGTTTTTGTTTCATGTAAGATATTGGAACTGAGACTAAGCAACATATGCTAGCCCTGCATGCATTTCTCATGTTGCATTGTTCATTTCATTGAGTTTGTACCAAAAAGAAGTACATTTACCAACACTTCCAGGACTTATCTTGATTTACATGATGTGGACATCATCCTTAAAATTATTAATCACCCTTCAAGGTTTTTATGTAAGCGCTTCAGGCTTCAGGCAGGTGTACTAAGCTCCACTCATTGTTCTTTTTTATGACATGTATGATCCAAGGGATGATTTGCTTTACACGCTGATGAGATTGTTCCCACAGTTTTTACCCTTGAAATGTATCTGTGGATGCTTCCTTAGTTGTTGAATCTTAATAGTATATGGGTTTATCTGGGTAATAGTATATTGGTATATCTGGATTCAGTACTATCTGGTCTAATATTCTCGTTGAACAGGCGAAGAGCAGAAAATGCGTGAGTGACATGGGTTTTAAGACTCAAGTTACCCTTGATGATGCGCTGCAAGTTCTTCAAGTCTGGAGGAGATGTGCGTCAACTTTCAAAACTAGGTATTAACACAACTTCTAATATACAGACATGACTGGGTAGATTGCATCAATTTTCAGTCAGAATAAACTTTTATTCTTTTTTATCTGGAATTTGTACAGCTGTACCCACTCACTAGACTCGTTCTGTTTTTGACAGTGTTGCACAAATGTCCAAGTTTTGTTTATTCATTTGGAATGGAAATGATAGCTCAAAGTCAGAAATTGCAGCAGCATTCAGCATGGGACCTTCTATCTTTGTTCCACTTGAAAATGTGTCTAGGCATGACGATGTGGTGCATGACAAGCTTTTGTCTCAAGATGATGTGTATTGGTATGATCCAACTGGTTCTGTGAACCTAGCAAGAAAACTGCTTCTTCAGTCTGGCTCAATGAATAAGACTAATTGTCACTTAAGCAACACATTGTCCCAGGTGTATCATGGGCTTCACGACTTCTTTGTGCATGGATGTATGGTTCCTCAGATCCCTCCTTTTTGAAGTTACATTCAGATTTTGATGAAGTTATCAGACGTTGCATTGCCTTCACAAGCTGCTAGTCCGGTAAGTATTCTTTTTAAAAACAGTTTACTTTTCTGATTTTGGTCATCAGCTCAATCTGACAGTTTGGTTTTGCCATTTATTAATAGGTTTATAAGGTAATTTCAAAGTGGGCTGATGATCTAAAATCTGGCTTGTTAAGTCCAGAAGATGTTCTTTACCTGAAAGAGTTTCTTCTGAAATTGGAAAGTACTGTTCTTCCAACTGTACCGGATAAATGGGTTCCTCTCCACCCAGCATTTGGTGGCGTCTGCTGCTGTGACAACGAGGAACTAAAAGTGCAGTTTGAACACTCCGATAATATCAGTTTCTTGTACTTCGTGAGCTTAGAGTTGATGAGACAGAGATGCTCTCAGAATAAATTTCTGGGCTTATGCAAAGTATTGGAGTTCCCTCTCTTTCGGAGGTAATAATACTTTTCCTGATAATTTTAAAGATAAGTTACATTTTGCTGATTAGGACCTCCAATTAGGACCTGCCATCTATAAGTCTGTTCCTGAAATGTATTCCCTAAATGTCGGGACGCCTATTGCTGTTGGGTTCGTAGACTGCAGAATTTCAATCAGCTGAGCAAGTGAATTTTAGTTTTTCTTCATATAAGTTCTTATGGATGGTTAGTCTCCACCTCAGGCTGTGTGACTGCAGTTGGTGCATATATCCTAGATAGTCGGGTTGTTACTATATTGATACTAAGTCTCCATTTTAACACATTTCCTTCGCTTAGGTCATAACCCGGGAAGCAATATTTTATGGCGTGGAAGATAACAAGGATAAAGCTTTATTGCTGGACTGGGTTCTTCCTTTTGCACAGCGTTATATCTGAAAAATGCACCCTGATAAATACTCTCTTCTCAAGCAATCGAGGCTGGAAAACATGAGTCACCTACAAGTGGTTGTGGTTGATAAGCTATTTTATAAATATACCTTAAAGGGTAGCAACGGTGCGTCCAATGGACGTTCAGAGTGCAGTTGTCTTATTCAGGTATGTCACCTTTTTACACCCCTTGAGTTATTTGTTCTTGCTGCTACCTATAACCTGTTGCCGTGGATTATTAGTTAGTTGTGTACATGATTTCCGCAACTCACCTGTTTAATACCGGGAAGCTGGTTGGCTGTTTATTGTTGTTTTTTTTCGCGGGGTTCCTTTGCATTGTCTGTTTGATACTCTTACTTGTGCAAGCTTGTCCGTGAATAGAGCAGAACCAGAATTTTTCGATAATCTGTATAATCTTAAACGCAGTTCATGGGTTCAAGTCTTGTTGGCCGTCTCCAGGGAGACTGCTCACTTTATGAATTAATTGCACTATCCCTTTCAATATTCCGGATTCAGAGTATTCGGGTATTCTGTTAACTGGTATGACCCTGCTTTGTCATATGGCTAGTCCTTTATCCTCAGCATATCTGGCTGTCTGACCGTTTTGTGGTATAAGTAGCTGTTGAATGGGAGTTTCATAGGGACAGATTTAAGTGGTGTCGTGGCATGTGCTAGATATAGGAAATTGTTGCTAATTTGAGAAATATTCAAGTTTGATGGAAGACTTAAATAGTCACATCCTTTCTTAATCCTTCAGGATTCACATATTCGTACATCTTATTTTTGCAGGGTAATATCTTATATGTAACCCGTGATTCAGATACCCACTCAATATTCCTGGAGCTTTCTCGCCTATTTTACAATGGAATCCCTGAACTGCACTTTGCTAATTTCCTCCACATGATCACAACCATGGCTGAATCAGGTTCCACTGAAGAGCAAACCGAGTTATACATTTTAAATCGTCAGAAGATCCCAAAACTTCCTGACGGTGAACCCATTTGGTGTCTTCCATCACCATTCTCTCTGCAAGAAGTCATAGAGGATTCTCCACCAACTTGTTCCTCAGCTTCCGTCAACAAACAAAATCAGTCGAAGTCCAAAAGAAAACTAGGATATAATACTAGTTGGCCTCCAGCAGATTGGAAGACTGCGCCCGATTTTAATAATTCTCACACCAATGGGCTCAGAACAAGAACCGGATATGTTCCTCTACCGATTGAAAGTTCTCAAAAGGAAGACAAACCTGAAGACGTGGTCTCATTTTTACAAGATCACGGGATTCCTTTCGGATACAGCGTTGATTGGAATAGCCAATCAGTAGCTAGTCTGACAGTAGGTTTGCAAGAGTCTACGAGTAAAGAAGGTCAGCCCCGTTCTGGTACTGGAAGGTGTGCTTATACTGCAGGAGTATTAAACCAGTCTGTTACTGTTAATATTCCTCAGAACCCAGATATTTTCCCATCAGCATTGAATGAGAGAGATCAGCTATTTTATGGCACACCAAATCCAACTAATGCTCAGCGAACAGGGAAACGTGGAGAGATGGCAGCTTTTGACTACTTTACCAACTTGGTTGGCGAGGGAAGTGTTAATTGGGTGAATAATGAAGCTGAGACTGGATTACCCTATGATATCGTTCTTAGAAAAATGGCGAGAGCAAAGAGTATATTGAAGTTAAAGCAACAACTTCTGCAACAAAGGACTGGTTCTCAATTTCACCAAGGGAATGGCAATTTGCAATTGAATAAGGGGACTCTTTCAGTGTTGTACATGTTGTTTTGTCACATTCAGAGGTCGAAACAATATCATATTTCAGGAATCCGCCCAAGCAATGCCGGCAAGGCTTCATGCAGTTAGCTGTTTTGTTCACGAAAGATCCAAAAAATGTGGTATACTAGAAAACGAGAGATAAGAAAGGAAATAGAAAATGAGATAACCTTCTAGTATAACAGATGAGTCATTCCTTTTGAGAAAGTATGAAAATAGTTGTAAAGTTTTTGCTAATTTGTGTTGGCGAAGTGGATTGAAGTTCAATCGAAAATTTAGTTTCAGAATAGAATCCAATCAGATGTACTGCATTTACACGGATTCATTTACAAAAAAATTTAAGCACTCCTGGCAAGTTGAATATCTTCTAGATTTAAAAGCGTTAGCATGAGCTGCATCAAATGCGTTGCCCATTCAGTTGCACCCTTAACAAAGCTTTGGCCCTCATCATGTGCATCTTGCTTGGTACTGCGCCATACACGACCCCAATCCAGCCGGCTTTGAATTCTTAATGCAAAATTTATCATTTAAGTCTAAAATGGGGAATTTAGACCGACTTTGCATCAAGTTGTAGGGTTTTAAGTAGCCGAATTGCCTCAGTACCAATCACTTGAACTGCCAAGGGGTTGCAGCAACAGGTCAAGTATACCAAAATGAACTAACGTAATTACCTAACCTATATCTAATTAAAATAAAAAAATAAACCTAAACCGTAAGAAAGAGAAAAAACGTCTCCTCCTTTCCTACCTCTCTTCTTCTCCTCGGTCGCTACTTGTTATCTTCTTCCATTCTTTTTCTTTTTCTTTTTTAACGATGATTAATTATCGACCCGTAGCCAGTAATGACTTCAATTAGGTAAGAATGGAAAAACCCACCTTTTTTGGATGCTTTTAATTGCATGAATAAATTAGATTTGATTAAATTAAGAATTTAGAAATCAGTTTCAGAATTGAATACGGTTGGTTTTAGTTTTTGTTGTTTGTATTGGTCTAAAAAGCGGTGCGGCTACGATGTGATCGTGCCACATACTTCACGTATGTGGCACTCTTTAAATGATGACACATCATACAAACTAGAAAAAATATTGGAAAAACAGTTTTATCACCTAACTGTTTTTTTTTCTTCTTTTTCTAACTTCCTATTTTTCTCCAAAAAAGTAGAACACTTAATGAGATTTGGAGGTGATTCTGATCATAAGCCTCTTCTGGGTTCTTGTGTTGCTATACCAAAACCAAAGAACATACCTTTTAGAGTTCTTAAAATCTGGCTATCTCAAGAAGGCTTCAAAGAATTAATCAAAGAAGCATGGTCTCAAGAAGTGATAGCTAATCCAGCTTTTATTTTTATGCAAAAAAATGAAGATTATGAAAAGTAAATTAGAGACTGGAACTGGAATGTATTTGGAGATGTGAGGTTGAAAATGCAACAAGTTGAAGAAGAGCTAAAATAAGCATCATTACTATCTGACAAGAATCCAGAATACATTACTATCATAAATAATCTTATTACAGCAAGAGGAAGACTTGAATTGGTGACACAACAACATAAATCTATTCTACAACAAAAATCAAGAGAAAAATGGTTGAAAGAAGGAGCTGCTAATTAACACTAGATTTTTTCATACTTCAGTTAAAATAAGACAAGTTGCTAATACAATTTCTGAGTTAGAAGATGATGTAGGTGTTATAGTAACTGATCAACAAAGGATTGCTTCTATTCTTGAACACCACTCTGAGGAAAAATTTAAATTTAAAGATATAAATTTGGTGGAGGAATTACTAGAAGTCATTTCGAAGGTAGTCACAAATGAAGATAATATAATGCTAGAATCAATTCCTTCTCCTGAAGAAATCAAAAATGTTATTTTTCAATTAGATGTTGATAGTGCACCAGGACCAGATAGGTACCCAGGTTTCTTCTACAGGTATGCTTGGGATATCATTGGTGATGGAGTTATAGAGGAAACACAACACTGCTGGAAGCATGGTTTTATACCAAAAGGTTTGAATTCAAAATTTCTCTTTCTGCTTCCAAAAGTAAGTTGTGTTAGAAAGCCAAATCAGTTCAGACCAATTGGCTTAAGCAATTTCAGTTTTAAAATTTTCACTAACATTCTTATTGCAAGAATGTTTTAATGCACAAAATAATATCAACTCAAAAGGCGGATGTATTCATGAACATATTGTTCTAGCTTCTGAACTCATAAATGAATTAGATACAAAAAGGAGGGGGTGCAAATGTGGGATTAAAGTTAGATATTACTCAAGCTTTTGATTCAGTGAGTTGGAAGTTCTTATCCACAAAAATGAGGAAATTTGGTTTTTCCGAAAACTGCATAAATTGGATTGAAGTACTTTTTTCCTCAGCAAGAGTATCAGTACTAGTAAATGGTGGGCATGTTGGTTTTCTCAAGTTGCAAGAGGGTTAAGGCAAGATGACCCATTATCACCTATTATTTTTGTTATAGCATAGGATGACTTGAGTAGATGTATAAGCAGGATGATTCAGGAAAACAAGATTACTCCAATGGTCAACAGAAAGGGTATTCAACCATCTCATTATTTCTTTGCAAATGATGTTTTTCTTTTCTTCAATGGTCATAAGAAGAATATTGAGAAAGTTTTAAAATTACTAAGTGAGTATCAACAATCCTCTGGACAAGTAATAAATCATCAAGTAAATTTTTTGTAGGTGGTGTTACACAAGGGAGAAAGATTAAAATTGTAGATATATTTCATATGGATTTATCTAACTTTCCAGATAAGTATCTTGGAGCGATTCTAAAACCAGCTGGAGTTAAAGCAAGTCATGGTTGGGGGTTTATAGAAATGTTACAGAACAAATTGGATAGATGGAAAGGAACCTTATTAGCATTTCAAGAAAGAGTTAGATTGGTTAAAACAATGGTATGCAACATACCAATATACAACATGTCAGTGTATAAGTGGCCCGTAAAAGTGATACAAACTTGTGATAAGAATATAACATATTTTGTTTGGTCAGGAGATCCATTTACAAGGAAATTGGTCACTCTCAAATGGGACAAAACTTGTGCTCCATTGGAATAAGGTGGTCTAGGTCTTAAAAGATTGATGGACATAAACAAAGCTTTGTTGATGAAGTTATTATGGAAGATTCAAAACTCAAATGCTGAATGGGCTTTATTCTTTAGGGAAATTTTTTAAAAAGATAATGGTGAATGGCAATCAAGTTACATCAAATCTTCTATATGGCCTGGGATTAAATGGGTTATTGATGAACTTAAACATAATACAAGATGGATTGTAGGAGATGAAAAAGATATTTCAGTTTGGCATGATGCATGAATTAAGGACAAACCTGTAAGTGTTTTGTTTCCAGAGGATGAATACATAACACAAAATCAGAAAATGGGGGTTGCAGATTTGATAAATGGAGGTGAATGGTTCATTCCTCAGAGATTGTTGGATTACTTTCAAGTGGAAGACTTTCCTGTGATAACTGGCAAAGAGGATAAAAGGATTTGGAGTGGAACTATAACTGGAGAATTCACTGTTAAATCTGCAATGCAAATTATTAGAAATCATTTTCCAGTTGTAGAATGGTCTAAAATGGTTTGGAGTTCTTGCTTGCACCCAACAACAACTAGCAATGTCTGGAAACTTTTCAGAGGAGTGTGTGCTATAGATGACAAAATGCAGGTAAAAGGTTATTCCTTAGCTTCTAAATGCTACTTTTGTGGTAAAGATTCTGAAAGGATGATTCATCAATCGTTGTGCCAATGGATGAGAGGGGGACCAACTATAGATGTTAATGGACCGACTATCTGGTGTCCATATGCTTGACTGAGCATTCACCAAAGTCTGTTGCAGAGCAATTGGTGTATGGATGATTAATCAGGGTTTAATCATAATTAAAATAGTACTTTACTGAGCATTAGGTAGTAAAACCTAATGCTCGAAGGAGGAGTACCAGCCAAGGGGTGTAGAAACTGTCCCTTGGTGGTCGTGGGACCATCTGATGGTGAATGAATCATCTTCCAAGTTGTTGGAGAGAGTTTGAACCAAATATGAACTCTAGAAGATTAATTGGGTCATTAATCAATGGTGGAGGTGGGACCGACTTTCGGTGACTAAGGAGCCGACCATGGTCGTCTATGGTGGCATGCTCGTGCCACTATGTTGTCTGAGGACCAAACCTGAGAATTGTCGAATTTTTTAATGGTCCATCGAACATTATTTCATCCTTTTATGAGGAATTTGAGTTTGACCGAAACTCTTAATTTTGCTTGAAAGACCAACTGTTGGAAATACTAAAATAATATTATTTTAATATTTTTATGGTAGAAAGTCCTAACACCAACTTGCATTGCTAACCATATGATCCATGAAGCAATATTTGACAAAATAAGGAAACCAGGAGTTTTGATCAAAAAATGAAGTCCTTGAAACAGGAAATGATAAATTAAATGGAAAAGAGGCAAGGACCGGCCAAAACCGGTGGCAGGGTCGGACGTGCAGGCCTTCCCTCACAGTTTCGTTTATTTTTATTATTTTATCTCTCTTACTTTCCTTGTTTATGATACAACTTCCATATCCTTGTTTTTCCATATTTTTCGACGCTCCTTTGAGCATTATTACTAAATATACCCATGCCTTTTACTCGGAGTTTCCCCTTATGCCCGAAAGGTGAATATCCATTACTATCCGTTGGAATTCAGCTGAGAAAAGCCATGAATCTGAGTAAGTAAATATTAGGGTTTAATTAGTGTATTTTTCTATGAATTCAACCGATGATGAATAATCCACTAGAATATTAATTAATTAGTCACTCTATACTAACAAGCATTCTGTCTAGGAGTATTTAATTGATTCAGATATGAGTCGACATTCATCATATTAGTTATTCTGGGAAAGTTCAGACACCATAGATGAATTCTGAATTCAAATAAGAAATGCTGAGTCTTTCAACTTAATTGTAAAATACATATTGACGGTTCTACGTACTTGAAAAGCCCTAATATTTCCGTCATATATTGTTACATTTGATGAGGTTATAGAATTGCAATTCACTTCTCTTGCGGAAAATGAAGATATGAAATTCTCGAGTGAAGATTTTTTTTAGCCTCGGTAATTGCTTTGACAAGTTTGCTATCTTCGCCCTTGCAAGTTATCCTTTTGACCAGGTTTTCAAAATGTTGCAATTTTCCTTTCGTACTATATGCCCCCGATATTAATCCTACTGGAGGCTCCTCATCATAGGTAGAATTATCTGTACGTTCATACTACCTTAAGGGTCGATCATCTTGGCTTTTGGTTTGACCTCTTCGGAGAAGTTACTTGGGTGTATTAACTCGGCTCGGAGCAACTCGATATGCATTGTTGGCTCGTGGTTGGGTGTTGTCGCTAGATTCGTCGTCTTTTATATTATTCCCATTGTTCTCTTCTCCCTTAGGCTTTTTCTTTTTGCTGTACGAGGGCGAGGTTCTTCCGCTCCATATTATCATCATGTTCTCTTTCCTCCTTAGGTTGTATTGTATCATGGTAAAGTCGCACCGGTGCTTTCATGTCTTGACATGTTATTGGGATGAGCATTTCTTGCAACTTGATGTCTGTTTCCGAGGTGGATCTAATGTTTCCTTTACGCTTCTCAGTTCATTGCTGCCCGAGCTTGTCGTTCAGCTTCAATTATTCCTCGATATTCGTTATCGTGTTCAACTCGTCGTGCTTCTTCTTCCTTGTTGTCTAAAGAAGTTATTCCGTCATCGGGATGCTCTCGTTTCACAATTTAGTGATATTTTTCAAGACAATGCCATTATATTCTTGGACCACGTGTTCCTCATTCAATGGTGACATGTCGACTCTCGGCGTCTGGACCGCTATCTACCTCGGGATCGGGTTATTTTCTTGCCTCAATGTTGTTTTTCCCTCTTGCAAACTCGTGCCAGCCAATGTCCGACTTCACAGGTTCCGAGTTGGAGCTGATGTGCTTTCCACCAGGTCATCGTGCGTATCCTTTTGCGTATGTGACCTACGTCCAGAATAGAAACAACACCTCACTTTGATCTGTTTTTGGCAAGTAGAGTAAATTTAAAGTTCCTTTTATCCCTGTGTAAATACCTAAGTCTGGCGGTCTCCAATCAGCTGTCAGTTGCACAATTTTGTATTTTGTACTTTGTTAGAGTTTTCACCCTCTGAAAAGTGATCTAGTGGTGTCAAGTGTTTTTGGAAAAGAGCGTCATGTCCAAATACTAGATTTTGTTTATTTAACTTCTAATGAAGCGATGATTTTTTAAAATATTCACGCATGAGAAGATGGCATCACTATCTCAACTCCGATGATCAAAAGAAAAAAAAAATCAAAATTTACTATAGAAACTCACATAAGTCTCTTTCTCCCTGCGATCTTAGTTTTCCCTCTCTGTAGATTATCTTCTACAAGAGTATGATGCTCATATCTCAACTGATTACTTGCTATAGTAATTTATATTTCTTAGAAGAACAAAAATGTCACAAGTAGGCAAGGATCACGGAAAATAAATACTTAAATAAAATTATGTGGTTTCACGAGTCCTTGGGTACAATCTCAGAGATCATCCAAATACGATTCCAGGGTTTCTAATGTATTATTTTAGAAAATAAAAATAAAAAGTGAGAAAACTCAGAGTCTCGAAAACATCTCCAACGAAGCAAACATGTTTTTAACCAGAAATTCAAACTTAACCTTTAAAACTCACTAAGTTAGAATTGAAACCCGAACGCTTCAATATTGCTGACAGTCGTATTCCTTCTGAGAACCTTTTTAGCTCAAACAGAGTTCATAGACACCATGGATGTTTAAGATCTATCTGCGTAACGGAAATTAGTCATAGATTTTTTTAACAACCTTCTGCCTACCACTTCATGACTAGAAAACTTCGACTTAACCAACAAAACTATACTTACAGAATGAAATATAAATATTTTACCGTCAAACTAAACAGTTACAACCCTCCATCACATTGGAGATAATTTTTAGCTCAAACAAAGATCATAGATAAGTTGGAGCTTATGCATCTACCTTTGTAATGAAGTATACCGAAAGTAACTCAACAAGATGGTTAACATCCCTATTTCTAGCGCTAAAATGTAGCTGTAAAAATTATAACATTTTACATTTAACATTCAAGGTGATTAATTTAGAATTAAAACCTTAGAACTAAAACAAGTAAATCGATACATGGAAATAAGACATACACATAAATATGGTTCAGAATGATTACGTATGTCCATGGAAATGAACAATCGTTTTTATTGAGTTATGAATATTAAAAATTATTAGGATAATCTATGACTCTCTCTCAACAAAATCACTCTCTCTTAAAGAACATCATCAATATTCATAGCTTAGCCTAGGTGAAATGCTCATACAACTCTATTATAGTGTTTAGCGTGTATATCAACGTTGTTGTTCTCTTGTCGGCAGGTATGTCCCAAACTTCCTGATGTGTTTTTCCCGACAAAGTGACTGTCTCGACTCAAATCTTGGAGTGTCTTGCAAGCTTCACTTGTCGGAACTCACACCATTCTGGTATTCGGATCACCGCACACTTGCTTTGTCAGTGGCATTCAATGTTTGGTCTCCCCTTTCAAACTTGACAGTGATTTCTTTATTTATTTTCCACGCATCGTGTTTCTAGGTTGATGAGGTAAATATCTCAATTATTGTATTACCTTCGAAGGAGGCTTGATGCTTCGCTCTTATCTTGTATGGTTTAACTGGACTTCCCAGATGTTGCTACGTGTCCTTCGATGTTTTACCACTATAATTAGTAATGGAAGTCTCTGTCTTAATCAAAAACTCAGTTGAAGTTCTTAATATTATTTTCATATATTATTTTCTTCTTTGCGTAGTTTTCTTTCTTTTGGTTCTCTAGAGGAAGAGGTCAACGAAGATTTAGTTGATGTGTGGATGGAAAGTGAATTTGGAGTATGCACCAGGTAAACTGGTAGGTAGATGGAGTGTACTTTCATTGCAGGAACATCATTATCTAAAGATCTCAAATTTGAGAATGCATTTTGATTCCAATGTTAATACAAATTTCATAAATTAACAAATGCTTTTTTAGGTTCTCGAAAATCTTCGAGACAGACAAGAGTTATTGCTTCGTTTTGTCAGTCGACAAACATGTAGACAATGCAAATGCTTGTTGAGAGTGACTCAAGGCCGTTAGTCTTTAGCTGCTGGGATGCTGTCTGGATTACTAATTTTTAGCTCTTAAAACAGTTAGTAATTGCCTAAAAAAAAGGGATATGAAATAAGTATGAGCACTGTGTGTACCTAAATAGTAGCCATTCTACCAAAAGTTAAAGCAGAAATCAATTCCAATACAAAAGCTAATCTCACAAGCAAAAAGATTTTGTTTCACAAAAAAGAAGTCATTTTTAGAATTATATCACAGAACTAACTTACTAATTTTTAGTTGTTCGATTTTTAAAAGCCGAAAAATCTCAAAGTAACCTGACCGAAAACTAGCTAAAATAATGCAAATTCATGAATAACAGACTGATGAAAAGACATTAGCGTATCAGATTAAAATCCCAAAGATTCTTAAGAGCATCTCCAACAGAGGGTAGATTTATTTATTTTTAGTGACACATAGGATTTTAAACCCCCATTTGGCATAAATCTATCTCCAACAATAGGGTCCTACAAGTTAGGAAGGGCCAATTACTAATATGAAGGTGTTCAAGAAAGTGTTATCTACACCTCCGATTACACCTCCATGTCGTGTTTTTAACTAATTTTCTTTTAATTCTAAGGGTTGAAATTCTCACTGTTGGAGATGTTTTTTTTAGATATGAGGTCCTATATTTACTCTATGTGTAGACCTCATAAATGAAAGGACTAAATAAGAGATGCTCTTACATGATTAGACAAACCAAAAACAACCCTCTCACAATCTCTAATTGTGGGGACCAAAAATGGTCTCCTCCAAATTTTTAGGAGGACGGGCCCACCCAAATGAGGAGGTTGTTCTTGTGTTATTTTAGAGCATCTTCAATGTAAAGGGTCAAGGTCATCCTATGTGGAGGTCTTATTAACATATTTTTATGTGTGGGTCATTACTAAATGACAAAAAAAATTAAATGTAATTTTTTTTTACCTTAAGTTGATATCTAACCCCAAAGTATTATCTAACAAATTTTATTTGAATTTAGAGACAAAATGATAATGTGAAGGTCATAGAAAAATCTTATCTAGACTTTCTCCATTACCCCTACTTAGCCATGTCATCTATCTCTATGACCTCGACCTTTGTGTTGGAGATGGAAATTTGGTGCAAAAAATCTTAAATCCTAGGTGTCATTCAATTTTAAGACATTTACCCTTGCATGGGAAACGCTCCAGGAAGTGTGTATAAAACTACTCTTAAACCGCACAAAATCCAACCAATTAAAGGTTGGTCAAAGTCTTTCGACAGAGTCACATCCCACTAAGTAGACACTCACTCTCAGCTCAAAGTGCCTTCCATAAAACCCTAAGCAGTTTTTTCTCCACCTTTCCGAAGTCCAGAGATCAGGGATTCATACCTCTCATCACCTCCACTCTTGCAGGTACTATCTCTCGCTAACATCTTCCAATGTGCTTTGTCTTTGTTTTGCTCTTTTTTTCTTTGTTGAAAACACACACAACTATGAACTGATAAAATTAGTTTTCTTTTTATGATCTTCTTTTTGATTATATTGATTGAAATCAAAGAAACACTACTTATAAAATCATGGGTTCTTTTAGTTTCTCATGTTTTCTCAATGTATTGTGGGTTATTCAATTTCCACTTGTAAGATTGGCTCAATTTGTTTCTTTTTGTGATTGATTGCTAACAATGAGCAGTATAATAGTACTGTCAACATTGTGTAAACACAGTGATATTTGATTTGGTATCTTTAGGTGCTTGAACAAGTGACTAAAATGGATGTCAAATTTGGTCTCATGTCTTTGTCTACATGTAGAGGCATTAGCCATGTGACACACCCAGTTAGATTTTAGCAGGATGGAATTGAGTTGTTTGGATGTTGTAATGGTCTGGTTTTGTTAAGGCATGTTAATCCAACAACAAACAAGTGTAAGAAGATATCTTTTCCAACATTTTAAGAAACGGAACAATGTTTGAGCTACGCGGAGTATGGAATTGGTTAGAGTTCTTGGAAGAAAGATTTTAGAGTGGCAAGTATTGGGAATTTTGAAGGTAGTTATGTGGTTATGGTTTATAAAAAGAACTAATGGAAAGGGGTTGAGGATATCTATGTTGATACTCTTGTTCACCGAAAAGTACCTGATATGTCTCGGATGCCTGTTAACGGAGCTCTGCATTGGATAGCAGATATGGAATGTATGACTTTACCATCTGGAGAGCTAGAAGTTATTCTTTATTTTGATATTGAGAGAGAGGAATTTAACCAGATGCCACTGCCTGACCTGTGCGATGAAAATGCTGGCATAAGTTTGTGTGTTTTAGGAGGATCTCTGTGCTTGCTTGGCTTTGATCCTGAGGTTGGTGCCGACGTGTGGGAGATGAAGCAAGATGGAGCTGAAAAATCATTGACCAAGCTATTCACCATTGACCTGCAAAAACATTTTGGTGGGTTGGTTAAGAATTTAACGCCCTTGCAGTCTTTAAAGGATGGCAATATTCTGTTAGGATTAGACATGGATTCTGGTTATCATATTGTTTCGTACGACCTAAAACATGATAAGACTAGTATTCTTAATGTCCAAGAATTTCAAAACTGGCTCTTTTCACACTTCTGTGTTTGAGGAAAGCCAGGTTTCACTCAATACTGGAACTTATCTCCGAGAAATATACCTGGCAAACTCAGATAAAGAAGATGACGACGATGCCTGATGATGACGATTGTGGATACAGTGACTCGGATGACGATGACGATACTGCTGGTGATGGTGATGAAGGTCTCCAACACAACAAGAAGAAAAGCAAGAAAATGTGAGTCTTACATATGCACTTATGGCATATTAGTTTCTGTCCTAGTGAACATAGTCAGTTAGTGATCATCAAACTATCTACTGGACTGGAGTGTTCTTCCAGTTAGAATATTTTTGCTGGTGCATCTTCCTTAATTCTTAGTTATTTGTTTTGGACCTTTGGTACTCTGGAAGTTCTTAATTCTGTAGTGTACTGTAGTCAGAATGTGAATATTGTGACACTTGTGGTATGTGCTTCCGTGCGTATCATTTATACTCTTGGAAACTATGTGCATGATGAACATCCTTCCTAGAAGTAGTTCTTCATGCTCAAATGTGTAATCTTTGTATTAGAGCAGTTTTTGTAACTTCATTTGACTTCTTATTTTGCCTTCGTGATCTTCTCTTTTGAATTTTCTTTACATTAGTTTGGGTGTCTTATGTCTGGGTGTGAAGCGGAAGAATCTTGTTTCTGTTTCTTACTATGATACATGCCATTTTAGGAATATAATCAACATGCTGCTTGTGTTGAAGTATTGCAATTTAGATGTTGTTTATCTGGTAAGGTGGGTGTTTGGCGATGATGGAAAGAACAAAAGTGAAGAAGGTAGTTTGAATGAATTAGTTAGCATGAAGGATAGTAATAAGGTAGTTTGAATGAATAAGTTGACTCGGTGGAGTCGAAGATTGAAACAATTTTTGAGAAAATTCAGTTCATAGAAGAGCAGAAAATCACTAGGAGAGTTTCTGAGCAGGGTGGGCACTACTACTATATCTGTTGGACGTGATGCTAAAAATGGTTCTACAATGCTACCAATGGGGGTGATAAATGGTGTCACCGCACAATTGAAGGTCAAAACGAAATAAAAAGCACCATAGTCTTCCTAACAACTACATCCTGGGATCAGGTGTTGAATAAAGGGTTTTAGCTGATAATGGGAAGCCATCTCGTTTGTGCTTAAAGTTTCATGGCAACTGTCATTTGGTCGGATTCACAATTGCTTATCCGGTGTCTGACTTGTAGCTGTAACCCCATGGAAATTATCTAATGTTTTGCCTGTGCCATTCGGCAACATTGTGAAATCTCCAATATATGAATCCAGCACTTCTGACAGAAATCTAAAACAACCAGCTAAGGAAATTGCAAATCATGCATGGAACTGATTTACTCACCAATTCTGAAATTCAAGCTTCTGCTTATGTCTGGGACACAGAACCTAGCTATTGCCTGTTCGAACCAAGACATAACATACCCAGCCCTAAGACTCTAACATGTTCTGTACTATCAATCAAACTCAACATCTGTAGAAATTCCTTACAAAAACGCACTCAAAAAGCAGCTGATACTGTCAAAATAGATACGGCTCGGATGCCTGATACGGCTCGGATGCCTGTTAACGGAGCTCTGCACTGGATAGAAGATGTGGAATGTGTATGACTTTACCATCGGGAGAGCTAGAAGTTATTCTTTATTTTGATATCGATCGAGAGAGAGAGAGAGGAATTTAACCAGATGCCACTGCCTTACCTGTGCGATGAAAATGCTGGAATGAGTTTGTGTGTTTTAGGAGGATCTCTGTGCTTGCTTGGCTATGATCCTGAGGTTGGTGCAGATGTGTGGGAGATGAAGCAAGATGGAGCTGTAAAATCATGGAACAAGCTATTCACAATTGACCTGCAAAAACATTTTTGGTGGGTTGCTTAAGTATTTAACCCCGTAGCAGTTTAAAGGATGGCAATACTCTGTTAGGATTAGACATGGATTCTGGTTATCATATTGTTTCGTACGACCTAAAACACGATAAGACTAGAATTCCTAATGTCCAAGAATTTCAAAAGGCTGGCTCTTTTCACACTTCTGTGTTTGAGGAAAGCCAGGTTTCACTCAATACTTGAACTCATCTCGGAGAAGTATACTTGACTCTGATAATGACGATTGTGGCTTCAGTGACTCTGATGCCAATGACGATGACGATAGTGCTGGTGATGGTGATAAAGAAGGTCTCCAACACAACAAGAAGAAAAGCAAGAAAATATGACGATAGTTACTGTCCTAGGAAAAGACTAGGAAACTTAATTAAATGTCCGAGTTGTCTTAGGATAAGTATTGTTTCCACCTCTTTAAATAACCGGCCAGTACTCTTTGATTATTCACCTCTCAGCATCTTATAAAGGAGACCCTATCCTAAAACTCTCTCGTAATCTCATCCCAAATATACACAGCACCTCAGATAGATTTCTTTGATATTCTTAATGGGTGGCAAGGCAGCAGCACAAGCAGCATCAGAGGAAACAAGTGAACATTATTATAAGCCCCCAGGGCGAAGGGGGTTAGCACCGTCCCTCGTGCGATGGTATAAAAAAGAAGGTAAAAAAAATTACTCTTTCGATAATATTTTCGAACCAAAAAGAGAAAATTGTAGAGATAATATACCTGAATTGTGTGGTACTTCTTTTTACCAAAAACCTTCAAATCAAGGTTGGCTGATTATAGTTTGCGATGACAAATATTATGAATACACTTCATCAAGTTGGAATTACGGTGATTGTTTTCTTTGGAACCCCATGACGAATGAGAGAATTCAGTTACCTACACTAATAGAGTTTTGTAAAGATAGATGTCGATTTACCGATTGTGTGTTGTCATCACCTCCTCGTAGGGATGATAATGATTCAATGGTTTTATTTCTTCTTTACAACGGACTTCATGTAGAGGATCGGTACACTTTTGTATTTTGTCGCCCCGGAGAAACACAATGGAGAAGCCAAAATTTGTCTCCAAGTATGCTAGACGTGATATCAGAGGGCACGCCTAGATCTGTCCTTTGCTTTAAAGGTAAGTTATATATGATGTGTACATATGATAATCAAATAGATGAGCATCACCTAGAGATCCAACACTTCACCATGGATACTCATTTTACCATATCTATTAAGTCATTCCACGTAAAGGAGGAGGTGCCGTTTCCATTAATAGATAAAGCATATCCTGTGTCGCATTATGTGGAATCTCATGACGAACTTTTCAGGGTTGACTTAATCCTCAATACACATAGTGATCAAGTGATGTCGATAGAAGTGGTGAGGTTGAATTTCTCGTTAATGGAATGGGAAAAGGTAATCAGTTTTGGAGATCATGTTTTATTTATCGGCAGTAATCACACCACATGTTGTTGTTCAGCAACTGAGTTGGGTTTCAAAAGGGGTTGTTTGTATTACTTGCTGTGGACTGATCCAAGTCTGCTCCACAAATTCGAAATTGAAAGTACTGGTGATACTAGCACTTCGCCGTGTCTTTCGCCAACCGAAGAATTTTACTACACAGACTGGGTTACAATGCCTGCTAATCTGTGTGGAAGAGTGGAATATATGTTAGGCGGCAAAGATGAACTCAAAATTGAAAAAACTACTAGTACGGTTGTTCAAGGTGGATATTCCAACTCAGGAGAAGTTGAAGTTGTAAGCCATTGGAATAATCTCAATGAAGACATTGTGGGGTTGATAGCAAATCTTCTTCACGGATCAGATTATAAGCATTTCCGTTCAGTGTGTAAACTGAATAGAGATATAATACCAAAAGTGCAAAACACATCATATTTATCCCCATGGCTGGTGTTCTCGAGAGATCAAAGTGACACTATCTTCAATGTCGTAAACCCGATGTATAATGATGAGAGCTACTCCATCAACCTCTCCGATCTACCAGACTATACAATCCGTTTTCAGAAGGATGGTTGGCTACTAATGACAAGAGAGCATAACGTGTTTTTCTATAATCCCCTAACACGAGAGAAGGTGAAACTTCCAGACATGGATCGGGATAACTGTTATTCAGTCGTTTCTTTTTCTTCCTTGCCGTATTCTTCAAATTGCATGGTTTTCGCTATGGGTGACAGGAGAGATGGGACGTTCTACATCGATTTCATTAGAAGGGGAGAAGAACATTGGAGTTCTCATATCTTTTATCACCATGGTATGTTTCCTCCCCCATCGTTTCTTGACGCCGCATTTTTTCACGACGGGGCTTTTTTTTGCGTGGATATTTATCGCGGAACTGTGGGAGTCTTTTCTGCAAAGGATAAGACTTGGAATGTTCTAGATAAGCCTCACCAACCACACTTTGTTGGTGTACCTACAGGCTTCTTAGTAGAGTGTGGTGGAGATCTTTTAATAGTAAAATTAGAATATCGCTGGGAGCAGATAATTACAATTTTTAGATTGAATTTCTCTGAGATGAAATGGGAAAGAGTTGAGAGTCTGGGAGAGCATGTGTTATTCATTAGCCACACCTCATGTATATCGACAGTTGCCCCGAATAGCTACATGAAAAATAAAATCTACTTTCCTAGATTATATATGAACGGAGGGAATGTATTCTACTCACTTGAGACATGTAGTTATCACTCTCTTGGAAGCAAGCATTCTGCAAACAATTTATCTGATACAGAAGGATGGTTTAGGAATTGCACTTGGATTGAACCTAATATGTCGATGTCCACTACTGAGGAGCTCGACTGGCTCAAGACACCTTAGTTTCTAAAGTAAGTGATTGTTTTCTCTCTTTTATTTAACTAAAATTTAAATATTTGTATCTGGATTTTGTTTTCGTACGACTCTAAAGCTAAATTTATTGTTGTGGATAACTTTCTTTTAGTACTTTGTAACTTTAAGTCTTGTTTCTACTTACTACATTTACTTTTCAAAGAAATCTCAATCTAATTGAAGAGAAATTGCAAAAGCCAGTCTAAGTACGGCCATGTTGCTTACTGGTACAACCGCTGCCACTGTGGGAGGGCCAACAGAAAAATTTGACGAAATAACACTACTACATGATTGTATAGATTCAGATTTGTAAAGGAAAAAAATTGTAAAAGAAATGTTCAGACAAATTTTATCATAATTCGAATTTGTAAAATAAAATTGCATTAAGTTGGTAATGTAAAAAAAAAAAAATCACCAAGAATTCCACCAAACAACATCTACATTAAGAAATAAGCTAATTTGACTACCAACCCCCGACATCTGCTTTTGCTTTTGATTCTAACTGATTTTTGTTCCATTTTATCTAATGAATATTATAGATGTTCTTTTGGATATTGATTTTGATATATTAGTATATAGGAATTTTGATCGTTCTCGACTAGTCCTAAAAGATAGACTAGTCCAATCGGAAAATCCCTATGATACTCAGGAAGTAAATGCGAAACAACAACCAAGAGATAATACGATAGAACTAGGAGAAAAGAATACAAAATATTTACATACTATAACATTTAGAAGAAGGACAAGGAATAACATATAATGCTTGACTAATAACCAAAATATAGCCATTCACAAGAGAAAGGAGAGAAGTGAAATATTAACTGTTAAATCCAGTATATCTTTGAGGATATTCCAGTTTGTGTAACACACAATGAAAACGATTCCATCTTATCTATTCCAACTAAAGATGAATTTCTTTTTCTGTCCTTAGAAAAATAAAACCAAATAAATTACCCAGGTCTAGATGGCTTCCAGTGACTTTTTTTGAAAATAATTGGGACACAGTAGGAACTCAATAACTCTAATCGTCTAAATTTTTTCCCAAACAAAACAACGAAACCTAGAAATTAAAAAAACTCATATATTTATGATCCCCAAGGTTAAACAACCGAAAGACCCAAGTTGGCCTTTGTAACAAAATATATAAAGTCATTGCTAAACTTATAGCAAACAGAATCAAACCTTTATTAGACAAAATCATATCTCCTTTTCAATAGGAAAATGCTAGTTTGACCGCAAAATATCCCGACTCTAATAGATGGCTGGACCCCACTTTGCTCCATCCACCATCCTAAAGTTAAGAACGCGGAAGGAGCTGTCTGTTCCCCTCTCGGGATGAAAATCGGGAGAATATTTCGGTGAGTATATCACTTCCGTTTTCAATATGTATTCCTTTCCTCTATACAAATTTAAGATAATATTAAAGTAACTCATAATTTCAAGAAGAAACGAGCTTGAACATGAGGACTAGTTGTCAAAATAGATACGTTAAAGGCCTAGAGGAATTCGGAAATTCCTACTTAAACCATTAAAAACTTTTGGATTCAACTTTGACTGGGTACGTAAGAAAATATGTTATGGTTCTAGTCAATTTTTAAAGATCTAAATATACCATTTTATGGAGATATGCACTTTCTTAAACTTAATCTGTCTGATGATCATTCTGTATAACAAAATAGTGTTACTTAATCCTTAGAATAATTTGAATTGTTATTTTTTGTCCTTTTCGTGCTTTATCAAGTTCTCATCAACTTTGTACCCCATGCAGGTAACTCGAGATGATTATATCTAAAGGTAAGCGAAGACCTTGGTTGGAAATCTTATTATTAATTATTAGTAATGAAAGAGTGTGTTTACTTTTTGTTGACTCGGTTCGGATCAGATTTAGGATCATTTGTTTTTTTATTTGTAGTCAGATCTGATTCGCGATCTGATTCATATCTAACCCCTAACTCGGACCCATTAGAGTCAAAGAATAAAATACCCCTGACTCATACGATAAATCTACTAACTCACATATTTTTGAGTTAGATGAGTCAGATCTGACTCAAAAAATGAACATATTGAGCAGATCTAAATGAACAGCTGATATCAATCAGATCCAGACGATTCGGATGAGTCAGTAAAAAACAAACACACTTGAAGTCTCTCTCATAAAGAAAAAACTCACTTGGAAGTTTTTCATGTTATTTGTATGCATTTTTTCTTCTCCCCACGGTTTTCTTTCTTTTGGAGCTTTGGAGGAAGAGGTCAACAAAAAATTATTATGTGAACAAAATGTGAATTTTGGGTATGAACCTAGTAAACCGGTAGACAGATGGAATGCATTTTGCAAAAACATACTTAACTAAAGATTACAAATTTGAGAATGTATTTTGATTCTTACGTGTCTAACTGCTTGGTTTCTGTTTGGATTACTAATTTTAGCTCTTAAGGCAGTTAAGTTCTTCGTAAAGATCAAAGAAAAGGACATGAAATAAGCATAAGCATTCTGTGCACCTAAAGTAGTACCCATTCAACCAAAAGTTATCTTGTATGCTTCACAAAAGCATAAATCATTCTCATAACAGAAGCTAATCTCGGAAGTTGTAAGTAAAAATTTTGCTTCATTCGTTTCTAAAATTCTATCGTTGAACTAACTTCTTGTTGTTTGCCTTTTAAAAAGTAAGTGACTCCTATCCATATCCATGAAGAAACATTAACGTTTCAGATAAAAGTAAAACCCTACCAAATCCAACCATTTAAATACACGTGCATTTATATACACGTGTAAAGTGCTGGTCAAAATCTTTGCGTCTTCTTTCTCATTTTCTATCCTGACCACCATATGAGAATCAAGTCCTGAAGCACCATTTTCTGGCCGTTTATATGATGACTCAGTACCAGAAGCCACATATGATAAAATGGGTGACAGTTGATTTCCTTCATCCAATGATACATCTAAGCTATTAGCATCACCTTCCTTCGCCTCGGTGGAGCTTGAAACCGCTGCAAGTTACAAAATGAGATCAAATTGATTGTGCAGTTGAAGTAAAAGTCTAATGAAATCGTATCTCATATTTCTTCATAATAACGACCAATAAAATGAAGAGGTTACCCGCAAGTGGAGACACTTTCTGAAGAATGGAAAAAAAAACGCTCCTGTGTTCTGATCCTGGGGCACTATCCTCATGCAACGTTCTAGAGGGAGATCTGAAACTTCCATCTCCAAAGCATCATTTGGACTCGCAAAGATTTCGGACCGCTCGGTGACATGATCAGGAACTACATTACAAACACTTTCTGTTTTCTCCTCCATATTTTCCATCTCAATGTCACTGCCAGGAGGAACCACCCTTTTACCTAAACCTGAAGGAACCGATGTTTCGTCATCAAAGCTTTGACCAGATGGAAACATGCTTGGCGCAATGGCAGTTCTACGGTCCTCCAAGACATCTTTGTAAGAAGCTAACCATGCACCCTTATCATAGACCTGCCATACCAATGTCAATTAAATGAAAAAAGCTCAGACAGATAAGTATCAGTTATATAGCTACTCAATTATCAGATAATCAACCTTCCAACTCTTAATTCCTGGGCGACGGACCAATTGAGGGAACTCGGTAGAAACATCAAGAAGTTCGACAGATCCCCCACACCTCCTCAGAATCTGAAGAAAAACAGATGGAGATGCGTAAGGAGGAGAAAATGAGCTAAGCAAATATATAGTAGGGTGGCAGGGAAAAACCGCCTCTATTAAGCAAAGCAAGGAACTTTAGCACTTCACAACACATCTAGATTGTGATTTCCTTATAAATAGCTTAGCCGATACCTCAGAAACCACAGCCTCATTCTCTACTGGATTCATTGAACATGTTGTGTACACCATTCTTCCACCCAATTTAAGCAACGCAATACCTGCAATGAACTCCGTGAATAAGCTTGGGGAATGATGGAGATAATGCACTTTCCAGATTCTAAATGCACATGATTATGATTTGATGTAAAGTAAATATGCACATCATCACAAGCATCTGGTTGTGTTTACACTTTTGACACAATGTGATCATAAGCTGAGTCTGATGAAATTGGAATAGCTGAGATTCACCTTGATAGGAAGTTATGGTACAATTTATACCGAAGACAAAAATCTGTCGAGAGATAAACATGTAAAACACCCATAAAGCATTAGCCTATACATGGTGCCATAGAGCTATTCGTGCCTTGTAAGTTCTCTTTGTGGTTGGATGATTCCAGATAATCAAAAATAACTAAAAACACTATAAATAGAGTGATAACTAAAGAGGAGAATAACACGAGGATACACACCATTTTTATTTCACACATTGTGTGAGGTCACACAGTTCAACATTGTTAAACAATTAACAGCCTTGCTGAAAGAAAGAGAAAAATTACTAGTGTTGCAGCTTTGTCAAGACTCTAGGATAATGAAATTAGCATACGTAACGAAAGATTGCATCAGCATTGAGATGGAAGTCAGGGACTATTAACTTAGCTATCAAAGAAAAAAAAGACTGATAACCTATTGATAGCGGGCAAAGCTTATCCACACGGTCATCAAAATGATAGTATAGCTAAGTATACCAGAATTACAACCTGATCCTGTAGCCAAGTTTACCTAAATCCGACTTAAGTATTGCAAATAGTCTAAGACCCCCCTAAACTGGCCACTCGCTCGACAATCTACATTATTCGCAAAATGTACCACAACTGAAAGAAGTCATAGTTAAATGTTATAGAAAATGAACTATGCGTTTACCCAAAATATAAATTTTGTCAACTTTTCATTCATAAAGAGTCATACCAGTAAAGAAAATATCTATGGAAGTATACAAATATCCAAGGGAGTTTCTTAAATAGGTTGATCATGCAAAACCATCTTTTAACTTCGACATACGTGGGCTTTCTCACTTATATTCCAGAGAACCAAAAATAACTAAACAAGCAAATGGAAAAGAACCATACCACGCATAGCAGTCTGCACTTGGTGCTGATGCATTCCATTGCCCATACAAGCACTCCTGGAAAAAGACGGACACTTATCTCAATAAATAAAAAACAAACAAACAAGGTAACAAGACTTAAAGCATAGGAGAAACTATAAGATACGAGTAATTAGTAACAACCACTTCCTCCAAATATAAGGAGCCTTGCGTAGATATCCATCTCCACTGCATGGAACGTCACATAAAACTCGATCAAACGAAAGTTCACTGATCTCTGTGTTTCCAAGACCAGATGTATCTAAGCCATTTTTGCTTTTGCAGCTTGGAAAGTGCTGAGCCTCATGGTTGGTAACTATCAAATTGGCGCACTGCATTCTTTTGGTCTGGTGGATATGCAGGTCACAACTTTTGCAGTCAACGGCATTAGCAATAACCTACACAAAACCAAAACAGCAAGATGACATAAACTCCATATCAGATCAGCAAAGGAAGTATATTTCTAAATTACATTGTTACAATAGGTGGTTGCTAAGAGTCTATCCAGAATTAGCAGACAGTGCAGACACACAGCAAAAGCATGAACAAGATAAGAAAAGAGAAAGCTGAATGAGAAAAGAGTATGACCAGTCCAGCAGGTAGTGATATTGAGTCACACGACTGATGCATTATCTCAAGTAACTGGCTTGTTTTTGACCCGGGGCCTGCACACACTGATATGGTAAAAGCAAACAGCCAATTTAAGTCAGAATCTTAAAGAACTCATAAGAAAGCGAATTTGGTATCAACGAGTTTGCAGAAAATATCTGGGAACTACATGACCCTATTTGGCCTGACATGCTTTTTATTTAATGCAAACATGGTATGAAGTTCAAGAAAATTGTGTTGCTAAAATTGCTTTTACACATTTAATGCAAAGCAAGGGATTTTGACTAAATCAAGAGTGGGGACACAAATAGTAACTCACTATGTAGTACAAAATGTTCAGGGCGCACATCCAGGAACAGAGGAGGTACCTGTATCACCAGAAAAATTCCCTTGTTAGCAGGTACTCCTTTGGTGGTACAAATGATAAGTGGAAAGACCGGCTAACCAATGAACACATAAAAACCGACTACTTTCCAAGGTGACTGAGTAGTACTTAGGAAAAAATTGCTCACCATGCTAACAGTCTCTTGTCGTGTTATTCGTCAGGTATCAGCTGCTTCATCCAAGAAATGACGAAACCTGGCATAATCAGCTGTTAATTATGTAACTTTAAAGATATGATTATAGAATACTGGTGAACTAGTTAGAATAATCTCAATTGAAAACTTCCAGATGATAAAAGCATGTTGAGAAGTTAGAAGACATCACAGCTTAAAGCATGTTGATAATTGAACAAGTTAGACATCAAATTTCAGACTGTTTTGTACCTCTCGAGGGTTTGATTGCTCATTAGCTGCTCCCATGAGCAATTGAACTGCCAAGCCATTTTATTTGGATACCAAGTTAATGGTCTGACATGTATCCCTTGGTCACCATCAGTCACCTGCCAAGAAGAAGAAAACTAAAAAATCCCAAACTTCAATCATTTAAGCGTATACAAAGTAATCGTACACACCTCAAATTCAAGAGTTTCCATAAAATCATTCTCTATCTGTGACCGAATATCCTCGCGAAACTGCTCACTACAGATTTTGAAAAAAAGAAATCAGCAACAACGAAAAGGCTTGAATAGATGGCATCCAAATTATATTTAATCTCAAATACATTTAGATAACAAGATGTTATTGTATTAAAAAATAATAATAAATAAGAATCAAAATCAGAATACCTAGAATTGATTCTGAAAGCAGCAGGTAATGATTTATGAAGAACATTCATGAACACTTTCCATTCGTCTTCTTTAAATATACCTTGACCCTAAAAACAAAATCCAAACGAAAAAAGATCAGAATCACCATAGAAAGTAAATACAGAAAAACAGGAAAATGGTTAGTCTTCTTACTCTGTAATAGGCTTCAAAAGCCTCTTGTCTCAGTTTAGTTTCAGTATGTTCTTCCTCCTCTAGATACTCTTTTAATCGTCTTTTTCTTGCCATACCGCTGTCCAGTTTTTATTCTCTCACTCAGAAATGAGATGAGAACAGAGCTTTGGAAAAGTGGAATTGATCGAAGTTAGGGTTTGATGATTTCAGTCAGGATTGTTTTTGTTTGTGGCTGAAGCTAGGGTTTGGTGATCGAAGAAATACTAGAAGATGCTCTCTACGGTGAGACCAGAAGAGAATAGGAATAGACAGAGTCAGTGGACAGAGGAGAGGGAAGACAACTTTATTTTGAAGAGAAAACCGGGGGCAATTCCGTCCATTTCAATATAAAGTACAACAGTAGTCTATGGTTTTCTTACCAAATTAACCCTACAGTTAGCAAAATATTACACAACTTGTACATGTAATGTAATGTATCCCCTAAAACGAAGTGCAATTTTGGTATGGTAGGAAATTTAGACGTTAACCAGCTGATCCTATCTTAATAACATGGGTCCCAAGGAACATCCAAACACTTATTTCCCCTTTCCCAACAAAAAAAAACACATTTAGGTGTGTTTGGAGACGAATTGAGATATTATTTTAGTACTTAACCGAATGATATACAAAAAACAAAAAAAAGTTAAGAAATATGTACGAATGATTTCTAAAAACAAAAAGGATTTTTTTGTGCAATATTGCTTTTACCATGCTTTATTCGAAACTAACTCTTTCTCTTTGTACAAACTTTATCTTCTATCATGGTAGCACCACAGTATTTTTCGGGTCTATACTTATTTACAAAGAATTCAACATTTATATTCGGGGCATTCTTAAATCACTGATCTCTCCTCTTCGCTATAATTGGAAGCATAATCATTATTATCGTCAGACAACTCTACAAAGAAGCTGCAATATTCGAACATCACTTCTATTTTAATACATCGTGCAAAAAAGTAAATGCACCAAATTTTCAGCAAGGTAGCAGAGTTGAAGAGCAACAATATGGGATGATAATCTTATTACAATCCCTTTGCATATGACCTTTATCTCTACAATAATAACAATGCTTATTGAAAGGAATAAAGTTTTTAGATTTACCTTTATGAGACGTTCTGCCACTATGCTGATCCTTAGTAAGAGTCTTCTTCTGATTGCTTTCGGAGATGTTTTCTGTCGGAATCTCAATTGAGCACTTGGGTGAATCAAGCGCACAAGCTTGTTTAGGTGGATCTTCTAGAGCGGACAGCCTTTACGAATTTTACTTCTTTGTTGATTGACGAAGTATCAATTCCATCATATCCTAATCCACGTTTGTCGCCATGACTTCTTCCTGCCTCCCACATGGAAGACAAACTGATTGTGCTATCATTGAGTCTTCTTACCCTTGCAACTTCCTCTTCTAAGAGCATCTCCTATGTGGATTTTTAATTTAGTCCTTTTATTTATGGGGTCTACACATAGAGTAAATATAGGACCTCATATCTAAAATACCATCTCCAACAGTGAGAATTTCAACCCTTAAAATTAAAAGAAAATTAGTTAAAAACATGACGTGGAGGTGCAACCGGAGGTGTAGATAACACTTTCTTGAACACCTTCATATTTAATAATTGGTCCCTCTTAACTTATAGGACCCTACTGCTGGAGATGAATTTATGCCAAACGAGGGTCTAAAATCCTATGTGTCACTAAAAATAAATAAATCTATCCTCTGTCGGAGATACTCTAAGAACTTGATTTTTTCAAGAGCTTCAGCTAGTTGGTCCTCAAGAGGATTTTTCTTAAAGGAATCAAATTCCTTTTGTTCCTTACTCGTTAGTTGTTGAGAATTATTCCTTGCTTCTATCTCAACAAGTTTCTTATTCAACATGTAATGTTTCCTATTGAGATTCTCAAACTCAAAAGTTTTTGAGTTTAGACTTTCTTTGTAGTCCTTAAGGAGATATCTAGAATTCTGATATCCATAGAAGAAACCAGAGAATTTTTTTCTTAGTGTCCTATTTTTTCTGCAGAGAGTAGCAAGAAGCTCAATCACATCTGAGGTAGATAGTTTTCTTGTAGAAATAACACTTAGTATAGAAGAGAATTCTGACACATCTTCTTCAACATCTTGATCGATTTCTGAGTCACCATCTTCAAAAATTTCATCAAGTTGTTTTTCAAGGAAGGTTTGCCACTCATTAGAATCTACATTATAGGGGTCAGCATGTTTAGTAGATACAGAGAAGATGTTATTCTCAGGTGCTGATTTTTCATCTTGATTTACGTTAAATTAATTAGCCATAAGACTCAATTCTTATAGGATGGATCGCACCAAACACAGATTGTTAGATCTTTTTGTGTTTGCCTGCTCTGATACCAATTGAAAAGATGAGGGTACCCAAATACACCTCAATCTAAAACTTTTCCACCTATAAGTCCTTTCTCCGAAAGTGATTGTCTATGGATTGATTTGAGATAATACAACTAATCAGTTCACACTTCGTGTGATCGTCTATGGATAAAAGATCGAGACAATACCACAATGAAGTATGATTACTTGATAATAGGTTCGGACTTAACCAAACACTATAGGATTGCTATCAAGTAATTAGGAATTAACATTTGTGTATTTTACATCTAATTATAATAAAAACAATTATAATTGCGGAAATAGAAAAGTAAAAGACACAACAAGATTTTGTTAACGAGGAAACCGCAAATGCAGAAAAACCCCGGGACCTTGTCCAGAATTGAATACTCTCAGAATTAAGCCGCTATACAAAATCTAAACCAACTTCGTATAGTTGAGACCAAGCAACTAAACCTATAGTTCACCTAGGTCCCACAATATTCCTGCGCCTCCAACTTGCAATAAGTCACGCACTTGGAACAATTCCTTTGGTTCGTATTCCAAACAGTAAAGGAACAACAAATCTGTTCAGTAACAACTCTATTCAAACAAGTGATATGAGTTTGAAAAAAGGTTCTTCTGTTTATCACAATAAACTCCTTTGTCGGGTTCTTATATCAATCTATTCAACAACTACCAAAGTAATTGTTTAGACTATGCAATCAATAATAGGATCTTATCAGGATACTAAATACTGATGCCGATCTACACAACTAATCAATCCAATCTATCAAAAGATAAACCGATTATAGTTGGATCCCAAGCCGATCAAGTTTTGTACACACAAAAGATTATGAACTCAATTAAGAAATCTTCTTTGTCTTCAAATCTTCTTAGATCTTCAATAAACACCTGCACACAAACAACTTGAATCTCTTTTGATCAATCACACACATAACGGAGTCTGTTAATGATGGATTATCAAAAGACGTCTTTAGATCTACAAACAGTCTAAAGATCCTCGTCGATACTTCAATCTAGTTTGAGTGAATCTTAATTATATCATAAGAGAAGATTCTCAAGCATAAACAAACTAGGTGCAATAAAAGTTCAACAACCGTTAGTCAATCAAATCAATCGAAAACTAATAATAAACTGCAATTATCTAGTTTCCCACCAACGGTACTCGTAGAGCTTCCCAATCTCAAAGAAGTTTTTAAAACGAGCGGTCGTGAGAGATTTCGCCTAATTAGGGTACTTTCCTCTCCGAATAGACGGCTCCACCAGTAACAACACAACTAGGTAGTTTTGCTGGCTCTAAGAATTAGTATGCTCGAAATGCAAACTTCAATATTTATAGACCAAGGAAGTTTGGACACCAAGGAATTTCCAAAACCGAATATTCTCAAAGATATGCAATAAACGCCCAAATCGGTTTTCATAATTCCTAGAAATGCTCTGTCCAAATATTGACTGAAATCTCAGTAGAAAATCTCCAATTAGTAAATGCACATTACCAATTTTTATTTTTTAAAGATATGCATTTAATTGCTGGAAATTAAAAGCATATAAAACAAAAACCTTAATTAAAAGATTCTCAATTTATTTCGACCCGGAATTCTCTTTTAGCTATTAAGGAATATCTTTGAACAATAATAAATAAGAATTACTGCACGTGTTCAAAGTATGTCGGCATCTTAACTTTGTAAATCCTTTTTCATATTTACAATCTTGGAACCGATTTGCCACACTTCAAAACAAGTTTAGAATTGGTTCATCTGATTTCCAAGAACTATGTGATTGATAAAATATCAAATCACCAACCATGGGTTTAACGGTTCTACCAAACACAAGTTTCGGTTCTACCTCCATGTGGCTACTAGTATCGGTCACATTAGTTTCCAAAACTTTGTTCACTAAGTACCAGGATCGGTTACCACAATCTCATGGTATTATTTGTGGTCAGTTGCACAAGTCATAGGATCGGTTATACCAATTACTAAGACTTGTTAACCTACTACAAGGATCAACTACACATTCTCTTGTGATCGGTCACACCAAGTACTATGATCGGTAACCCAATGACTAGAATTGATCACACCAATTACAAATATCGATCATACCATCTCAGGTGATTACTTAAGATTGGTTTCACTAATAAAATTCATACCGATACATAAGTCAGGCATTGTGATTAGTTTTACCAAGATACATAAACAAGTTATGAGCGGTTATACTAAACACACATATTGGTAACCAAAGATTTGCAATGAATAATAATACCAATAAGCCTAGCGATTTCCCTTTCAATTCACAAAACAAGTTTATGAATGTACTTCCTTTAAATGAATGTAAAACATTGTTTCCTAGGACGAAATCTTCACCCATACCCATACATAATCACAATAGAATTCATACGATTATGTCGATATCTTATAATGAAGTTCAAAAGATAGGCGTTATACTTCGCAGTTATGTTTTCAATATAGCGCGACTTGAAAGATACGTTAGGAATGAAACAGTTCAAGTCAAAATATTACTAACCTCAAGAGGAAGGATGATGTCGTAGTTGTAGCTCTTTACTTCTTTACATTTTTCAAGTCTTCGAGTAATACTTGTATGTCTCATATCCTAATAACTTTCTGGCTAACCTATACGAAGTTGACTCTAGTAAATAATCAAGCGACTCTTTAAATGAGTTTTTGTTCACTAAAATATGACAACCAAACTTGACATACCAACGCTTGGTGGGTTCAACCGAGCTATGCTCTAAAACAAAGCATTCAATATTCAGCGTTAGATAAACTCCTGATTTAAGATTCAAGTTAAGTCTGCTTAGAAATAAAGCAATCAATCTCCACCGTTAGATAGTCTTAGCTTGTTACACACAAACGAAATGTACTTATATTTAGATATGGGTTACCATACCTAAACGTGTATATTGAGTTGGCTCAATAACAGTTAACCGAAGTTAGCAATATGAACATCGTTGTCTGATGAGTGATAAGAGGACATCAGTGCTTACAATCACTTCCAGTGACGACTTTCGTCCAAGGTGCTGCATTAGTTTATTCTCCGGAGACTCGCAACAATCCGGTCACTCGGCTGTAATTCTCCCAGTCCCCTTTTTTTTTCCAGTAGTTTGTAATTGTCTGGTAATATCTTTTATTGACCTAGTTTCTCTTAAAATTGGGTTTTAATCGACTAGTATGAATAGTCTTAAGTGTTCTCTGTCTGTTCTTTTATTCTCAAACTTGGGTTTTGTAATCTTTTCTGTTATGGAGATTTCAAGATTGGGTCGTGTTCTTTTTGGCTTTTTCTGCTACAATGATGGTGACTTTTTCCGGCAGATACAGAAGTTTCGTCGTCTTCTCTGGCGAGTTCATTGTTCTCTGTGGAAGAATGTTTCCAGTCAGTTTATTTTCGACAATCTTGAGATCCTTTGTTTTGTTGTGACGTTGTGGGTTGCTGTTTATGGTTTGTATTCTTTTTGCCTCATGGGTTTGGTTGGCATCTTTTGGCAGAGAAACAATCAAAGCTTTTCATCTGCTTCATTTCTAATCATGGAGCAATTCAAAGTCTCAACAACAAATCCTGCATCGACTTCAAATACACCAAAAAGGTCCAAATCTGCTATATTTTCTGTTTTTGGTGTTGAGAGGATTTCTTTATCTCTTGTGTTAGACTTAGTATGTATGGTTATTACATTAGTCCTTCTCGTTTTAGTTTTACCTGTTTTAGGCGTGGTAATGAAAACAAAGACAGCAACAACTTTATCAAGATTATCATCTAGTTCATATTCTGCTTCAACTGCTACCACTTCTCCAGCGCCGATTCAGCCCGATACTATCTGCTACAGACACCTAAAGACCTATTCCGACTACCACCGCTACTTGAGACACTTTGGTTACTACTTGGATACTATTAGTTGGGTCTTTGTTACCTTGATTGCACTAGGCAATCTAAACTTTAAAAACTCCAGTACATGTTATCTACATGATCTGAAGAACATTGGGTTGGATTCGATCCAGTCATCGCTTTGTTCCTTGACACATTCTGGTTTTGTTTTCAAAATCAGTTTAGCCCTGTTTGTTTGGTACTCTCCTTTGCGAGAGGGAAGGTTTTCTGAAATTGTTTTTAGACCTAAAGGGATAGATTTGATAGGCAAGAATTGGTGGAGATACTACAATATGTATGACTGTTTTACAATCTTGAACAATTTCTGTAAGGTTTCCGACTACCTAAATCGGTTTAATCAATAATGTTATGAGGTTAACCTCTTTTCCGAAAGAAAAAAAATGATTTCACATCTGCAGTTCAAAGTTTCCTTCTCAATTGTTGCGTTATTTGAACGATCTTTGGTGCACTCGATGTTAGTTTTTCGTTTTCTTTTCATATCTGGAAACTCAGGGATTCTGTCTTTCTCTTGAAAATTCTTGTTGGAAACTATGTGATCTTCTGAACAACATATTAGCCAACATCAATAGAGTCTCGACTGCTTCTTTCTCATCGGATAATAGTTCTTTCTATGGAAAATTCTTGTTTTTTTTTAATAGATAACGGCCTTCAAAAAGACTAATGGTCCCCCTCAACTGTTGGAATTAACCAAACAGGAGGCATAGACCAGTACATAGAGACATTGTTTGTTTTGGCCCATTGAGCAAGCTCATGTGCCATAGAATTACAAAGACGAGGTTGGAAATTAAAAATACAGTCTACAAACTTTAAAGAAAAGAATTGGATGTCTTTAAAGATAGCATCAATACTAGTATCACCATCAAAACAGCCTTTAGAGAATCTGTCTATAATATTTTTTGCATTACTTTCTATGATAACATGGGTAAGCTTCAGTTCCAATGCTTTCTGCATAACTGCCCAGATTGCTTTAGCTTCAGCTTCTTCTGCCGACTTCACTTGAAATACCAAGGAGGCACAGAAAGAGGATTTACAAGAGGAATCCCTTATCACATATCCTGCACCATTTGTTCCAGTGATTTCACATAAGCACATTCAGTATTTCATTTAATCCATCCAAAGAAAGGAGGCATCCACTTATCACTTAATCTGATATAGGCACAGGGGGAGACAATGGGTTTGGTTTTCCTTGTTAAAAGCATGGCCTTAGCTTTGTGGATAACAGTAAAATGACTTTCCTTTAAGTTTTGGAAGACTAGGTTATTCCTTCTAGTCTATAGAGACCATAGGATGGCAACTAAGAGGCATTGATTATCATCAAAGAGTTTAGAAACAGTGTCAGTAAGCCAGAACATGGTCCAATAAGTGGATTATTTGTTTTGAAAATACTGAGGATTAATGCAAAAATCAGATAAGAACCAAACTCGACTAGTAAATGGACACAAAACAAAAGCATGCATAATAGACTCCTAGGGATGGAAGTATCTAGCACAATCAGTATTGTGCATTGGCATTCTAGTATGCAAAATAGTTCTAGCAGGCAGAGCATTTCTGGCTGCTTTCTAGGTAAAAACTTGGATTTTGTGAGGAACCCTAATTTTCCAAATTCTTAACCAAAGATTTTTACATGGGGATAGCCTAAGGCCTATGATACCCATGTAGGCAGATTTCAAAGAGAACTTACCATCTTTAGAAAGATCCCAAGCCCTCCTATCAGGAGTGCAAAGCTGGATTAAGGGAATGGTGATGATCATCTTAACAGAAGCATCGTCATAACGAGTATTAAGTCTGGAGATATTCCAAGATCTAGAAACAGGATCAATAAAATACAAAACTTTAATGTTAGGGTCTTGTGGGACAAGAGAATTTGGGTAGAAAATCCCAAAGTAGGAATCCACTTATCACACCGGGGTCAATAAATTGACCATCTCCCACAATCCAGGAAATGAAAGGCTTGATGATCTCTTTGATAGCATGAAGACACTTCCAGGTCCAAGAACACTTATGAGTACACTTAGCATTTATAAAATCAGTGTTGGGAAAGTATTTATCTTTTAGAACAGTAGCCAACATACTTGTGGGATTCTCAAGAATTCTCCGGGCATTTCTGGCTATCATAACTAAATTGTTTAGTTCCGCTTTCCGAAAACCTAGGCCACCTTCAGCTTTGGGGACACAAAGGATATCCCAACCCAAAAGATGAAGTTTCTTGTGTTTTGGGTCAAGAGTCTCCCCCCCACCAGAACTTGCAAAGGTGATAATCCATTTGTCTACACAGGTGTTTAGGAATGAGAAAAGCACCCATTTGGAACAAAGGTATAGCTTGGCCAATATGCTTAATGAGAGTAGTTCTAGCTGCTTGAGACAAAAGCTTGTGTAACCAGACTGAAATTCTAGCACCCACAGCTTGGAGAATGCCCATATGGGTTTGGAGTTTAGAGGCTTGAAAAACCGTGGGGGTACCAAGGTATTTTTCCCCTAAATCCCTTTTATCAATCTCCAGGATATTAGCAAGCATAGCTTTCCTATGTTCATGGATTCTTCTACTATATAAGATACCAGATTTTTCAAAATTTATTTTTTGGCCAGAAGCCAGGCAGTATTTTTGAAGATAAGTTTTTATGGTTTGAAAATTTTAGACAGTAGCTTTTGAAAATAACAAAGCATCATCAGCAAAGAGAAGGTGGGTCATCTCTGGCGCATTTTTACAAACTTTGATACCCTCTAAAGTACCTTGTTTAGAGAGGCTATCAATATAAGCATAGAGAGATTTAGAGAAGATAATGTACAGGTAAGGGGATAGGGGGTCCCCTTGTATTAACCCTCTCTCAGGCTTAAAGAACCCAGTTGGGCTACCATTGAGATGAACAGAGTAAGAGACTGTGGAGATGCACTGGTTTATGAGTTTAATCCAGTGATTTGAAAGTCCCATCTTTGTTAAGACACTTTGAAGAAAAGACCATTCTCACTTATCATAGGCTTTAGACATATCTAGTTTTATAGCAGCTATGCCCTCAATTTTATCATGATGGTTAACTGCATATATAGCCTCATTAGCGAGGAGAATATTATCAGCAATACTCCTTTTTGGTATAAAGGCACTTTTATTTTGGGAAATAATGTTGTTCATAAAAGGTTTCAGTCTATTTGCTAGAGTTCTAGACAGAATCTTATAAACAAAATTGCATAGACCAATAGGTCTGTACTGAGTAACCAGTTCAACAAGAGGGACATTGGGAATGAGGGCAATGTTAGTATGATTAAAAACTATAGCAATGTGACCTGTTCTAAAGCAAGTATCAATGAAAGCATCCCCAACAATGTCCCAATGTTTTTGGTAAAACAGACCAGTAAAGCCATCTGGCCCAGGGGCTTTTTTCCACCCATTTGGAAAACAACATTTTTTATTTCCTCAGGGGAAAGGAGAGAATTCAAAATAGAATTATCTTCTTAAGAGAACTTTATTGGAAGGGCAGCTAAGATTTCCTCCTGGAATTGTTGAGGGTGGGAAGAGTATAAGGTTTTAAAATAATCAATGAAGGAGTTACCAATACTTGCTCTATCAGTTTGAATAGTATTAGTAGAGTCCTTGATCCAGCTGATAGTATTCCTCTTTCTTCTAAAGAGAGTTACTCTATGGAAATAGGGTGAGTTTATGTAACCTTCCATGAGTCAGACTTCTCTAGATTTATCCTTCCAATAAAGTTCTTCTAAATTAAAGATATTCCAGTCTAGCCTTGAGTCTAGTAGTAGTACTAGAGTCAGTAGGATTAGAGACTTGAACTTCAATTAACTCCTTCCTAATGGTAGATATATTGGTGTGAATATTACCAAAAGAAGTTTTATTCCACTCTCTGAGACCTTTCTTAGTATTATGAAGTTTAGCTTTAAGTTTATAAGCAGGAGATCCCACCACATTAGAAGACCATGAATTAGCAATGATATCTCTACAGGTGGGATCTTCAATCCACAATGCCATAAAATGAAAAGGTATAGGAATACAAACATCCTCATAGTTAAAACCTATATGCATGGGGCAGTGGTTAAAAGAATCCCTAGGGAGGTTGTTCACACAAAATTTATGAAAAAGAGTTTCAGCAATATCATTCATAAGACATCTATCTAATCTTTCAAGAATTAAGTCAGGTCCCTGTTGCATGTTGGACCAAGTAAATCTAGGGCCAGAAAAACTAGGATCATGAAGATTGAACAAAGAACAAAAGTTTCTTAAGTTAAAAAAATCAGCATCATCAACTTCTAAGCCACCATTTTTGTCCTCAGTATTTAGAAGGGCATTAAAATCTCCAACAAAGAAAACTGGTTCATCTATGGGGGGTTGTTGGAGTTGACACTGTTGTTCCCAAAAAGCTTGTCTAAGGCTGCTATTTGGTTCTCCATAAATGAAATGTATGTGGAAGTTTTTTCTGAGTGTATAATATCAGATATAGTAACATGGATGCCCCTCAGACTAGAAGATATAGTGTTTAAGTGTACTTCCTTTTCCCAAGTCATGACCAAACCTCCACTTCTTCCAATACTTCACATTAAAGGTACAGGGGAAACCCACAATTTTTTGGTTTTTAGCTGCTAAATCCTTATTCAGCTTGGTTTCCGACAAAAAAATAATTTCAGGATTAACATTTGTGCATAGTAGACTAAGATCCTTGTTGGCAGATTTCTTTCCTAATCCTCTAATATTCCAAATAACGATATTAATATTATTGATAGGGAATTGATATAGCTGAACAAGGGGAGAATTAGAAGTAATTAAGGGAGTAGAAGAGTTATTATTTACCTGATTGGTGGATGTAGACCCACTACCAAGTGGAGCTATAGTAGAATCATCAGAATAAGCAGCATCTCGGGAAGAATTGAGATCAGGAGTAGCAGCAGGGTGAGGAGAATTATTGCGGACCTCATTGCTTCTTTGGGCATCATCAGCAGGGACATTGTAACTTCCATAAGGATCAACCAAGGTATGGGTATTGAGAGTGCAATTTGAGAGATTGAGACTAGGTAAATCCCCCAATTTTGTAATTAGAGGACAGAGTTGAGCATAATCTGGTTCATTGGTTTCAGGTTTTTCTGGGATGACCACAATACTAGCTACTGTAGAATTGCTATCTCTAGTACGCTTTCTCAAATCGGCTCTTGGGTACATCTTTCTTTTCAAATTAGTTAGAGCATCCTGTTCTGCAGAAGTAATAGTACTTCTAGTGGTGATGGGATTTGGACTCAGTAAAGCAGCTGTCTTGAATCTTCTTGATGAGTTAGAAGTATGAATAGGTCCAAGATTGACAAATTCGATGGTTGGGACTGGAATAGCAACTTCAACAGTGAAATTCTGGTAGTGACTTGTTTGAAGATTATTGGTAAACCGTTATTCAGCTGAGTTGAGTTTTTCTGGATCGGACCAACATCAAAAAAAATCAGAGCATTAGATTTGTTGCCGAAGGGTCCCATTTGGAACATGTTGGAAGAACCCTTTAGAGCTGCATTTTCTGAATGCTGAGACTTGGCCTTCCCTTTATCATGCATTGTGGGAATGATAGATTCGATTTGGGTATCAGGAACAATATCGGTGTGTTGCATTGGAGAATCATTGACTTCATTGAGATTAGAAGATGGTTGTTCCTGGATAGATGGGGGAGGCATCATAAGTCTGAGACAGTATGAAGGGTGTATTTACTGCTTGAGGAAGATACTTCTTTAATAGCTTTTTGCTTTAGTTTCCAGGAAGGACAATTAGCATCCTTATGATCCAAAACTCTGCATGAAGAGCAATAGTATCTCGACACTTTGACACATCTACATTCAATTAAGAAAGGTTCAGTTCTACCATTAGTGAATAGGGGAATGCTTGCTGGTAGAGCTTTTTTAACTTGAATCTTGACACAGACTTTGACGTTTTTCTTTAAAGGATGATTGCCATAGGGAGATTGAGCTTCAACTAGTTCACCCATTGTGAAGGTAAGTTTTTGGAGATCCTCAAATTCCATGCAATCGTTAGGGATATTGCAAAGAATGAACTACATAAGTTCTTCATCAAAAGATAGTTGATAATTAGCAGGCCATCCAGAGATAGGAACCACTTTTAGCGCCATGAGATAACCACACACGAACCATGGTCTCTGAGAATTGATTCTATTAAAATCATCTTCCACTAGAAAACGGATGAGAACCTTGTTTCTTTGACCGTTGAAGGTGGTGACAGTAGGGGGTTGAGAGAGAGGCCATTGATTGCATATGTAGTATCTAATGGAAGAAGTTGGAACCAAAGTCTCACAACAGAGATAACCCGCCATACACCATTTCCAATTACTATCAGATTCTGTAAGGACAACAGTTTTGTCTATAAAAACAGGTTCAGCAAGAGAATATGGTAGGGAAAGTTGCTCAGCCATTTGAGCAGTAAGGTTTTGGATATCAAAATTTGTGTTTTGGTGGTTTTCTTTAGTATCTTGAGATGACATTTGATATATAAGATTGATGAATATGAGAAAAGAGTAAGTGTGTAGGGAGCTAGGATTGGCAAGTAAGATAAGAATAATGATAAAAATTCCCTCCTCAGTACAGTTTTGAAAACGGGTGCACTGTATAAGGATTGTCAGATAGTCATAGGTATCCTTATTGTTGTGGTTTTGAATTTTAAAAGAAGTAAAAGAATATAGCACTTTCAGGTAAGATAAAGTTTCAGGTGAAATTTGGTGTAATGCAGAAATAGAGAAATTGGTGTTGGTATAAGGGAAGCATGTTAAGCTGATGGAGTTGTCACTTTCTTTTCTTTTGGTGTTGACGGGCCACTTGAGATAGTTTCTTGTGGTCACGTGATACGTATCATAAGAGACACCGAAAATGGTTTGTGACTTCTTATAGACAGCGTACTTTTGATACGTAAGCATGACAAATAGGATGTTTCGTGAACCATTAATATAATTGTTTTTTTTGGAGAGGTGTAGATATGGTATAATAAGCCAAAAGACATAATGGTAGGAAAAAGGGCATGAATATGGTTGGGGGATATGATGAGGTGAGTGGGTAGGGTAATTGGTAGGAGAATTATTTTGATGTTTGAATCGGTTGATGGAAGGGTGATGTTTGGTGACTCTTAGGATGGAACTGGGTACAAACCATCTGGCAGACATGCCCCAAGCCTCAATGGTGCCTTTCAACAGGTGATACCTTCTCCTGATCTGCATAAAATACAAGATTTTAATTAGACACCAAAGATACTGATTATGGTTAGATGACCTACAATATACTCCCTTAATAACAGTTCCTTAAGAAGTAAAGGCTAAAATAATATTTAGGTGTTGAAAATTGGGTTTTATAGGGTAATTATGATCTGAAAACTGATAGCCATACACATGGTTTTGAATAGGCGTGGTAAATAAAGCGACATGACGCTTAACCAAGCGCCATAAATGGTAATGAATGGGAAATATAGGTTCTTTAAAAGGGGGTTTAGGAAGAGGATTAACATACTCAGAGCAAAAACTTTTGTTTTTATGATCAGAAGATGAAAAAATTAGGAAATAGATAGAGAAGTTTAGAGATGGCTAATCAAGATAATCCAGTTGTTCCAAACATCGGTGTTGCCAATAATCAAGAAGTTCCTCCATCATCAGCAGCATTTGTGCAAGCCAAATATCTTGTTCAGACTTTGAATACCAGTGAATTACAACGTCTGAGAGACTACATTCAGGATGAAATTGATCATCGTAATCAAGAGATGATCCTTCAAAGAGAGGAGGAAGAGTAGAGGCGCAAGAGAGAGAAGGAAGAGTATGAATGCAAATTTGCTGCATGGAAGCCGAAATTCTCAGCCTATGACAGGAGAAAGAGGGAAGAATGGCTAGAGAAACATTCAGAGAGTAAGAGATATGGGAGTGCAACAGATGAAGATTCTCAAACTTATGGAGAAGAGATGGAGTATGATGTTGAAGAGGTGGAAACCAGTGATTTAGATTCAGATGCAGCAGAAGAGAAGGAAAGGATGAATCGGTATCATAACAGGAAGCTAAGAGGAAGATTTGATTTTGAACTTGCAGATCCCAATATTTATGCAAGGACCATGCGAGAAGGGGAGAGTAGTAGTGAGAGAAGAGGTTCTGGAGAGTGAAGCTGAGACCGAGGAAGATGGGGATGGAAGTGATGCTGATGATATTGAGAGTACTCCGTCGTCTGACAACACATCTCCTGCGTCTTCAGAGAGTGCTGATGAATGATTTCGAAAGGAATAGGATTGGGACTCCGATGAAGATGACTACTAGTTGTCTCTTCACAAGAACTGGAAAAGACCAAGTCTTGATGCTCTGAGAAGAGCTTAAAGATGATCAACAAGTTTTTTGCACAAGGGTTTTTCCAGTACTTTCTCTTGTTCCTCTTAGCTTTCCTGCCAATGGTGATAGTCTTCAGAGTCTTGTTCTTCTCTATGCGTACAGTGTTTGCTTTTTGTTGGTGGTGCAGATAATGAATGTTTGGGATGGTGTGTATAATCGTTTCTTGGTAAGATGTTGTTTCAGAGGTAAGAATTTTGTATAAGAAGTTAATGTGTAGGTTTTGATGGTACGGGTTAGGTATTTTTATGTTTAAGGTAGTTTGGGAAGGTTTTAATGTGTTGTAATGGTTGCTTTGTAAGCAATCTGTGTAGAAATTAGGACGGATGTTTAGAGCATTTGACTGGGTATTGATCAGTTTGTAAAGAACTTGAGAGGTACCAATTTTGTTTTGTGTAAAAATAGTTGAATGGAGAAACTTTAACTTTGTTAAGACAATGTTGTTGTATAAACTTGTTGAACTGCTATGCCTCCAAAATTTTCCTTTGAAATTGTATATGCAGAGGTAACTAATGGCTAACACACAAATGATTGCTGAAACACAAAGAAGGATTAAGTAAAACAAAGTAGTAACTTGGAAATTTTGAGTGAGATCTGTGATGAACATTCAGGAGAAGAGTTTTGGCTTACGTCAGGACGACGAAGCAGAGCCAATTTTTCCAAACTCAAAAAAACAGTGGTACCCGAAGAACAACATGTTACCTGTGCAAGTATTACATAGTATGGTATAATTTAAACATTCAATCAATCACTTTCCAAATTAAAATCAATTAATTTTCTTTGCTCCATTAAAATCACTCAAATCGGAAGAACTCTTTTAGAATGAGAGAAGAGAGAAATCGATTTCCAATCAATCAAAATAGACCGAACCCTGTTTATTTTTTCCCTTTTCTTTACTGTTGATCTTTGTTACACTTAAGATCAGTAAATTTTCTTATCAAATGGACAAATACTTTAATCAAATCTCAAATCCTCTTAATCTAATCTAATAGAGTATTAAGCTTATCAAAATCTTTGTTGTCTGCTGGCCCTCTTCTTTTTCTTGGTCGGAGTGATAGGTTAGGGAGAGAGGCATGATGGGTGTGGACCAGATAAAAAAAAAGGGTGTGGTGGGTGAAACTGGAAGTGTAAAGAGGAAGTAGCGTTGATGATGCTTGATTAATCTTATGTTAAGGTTTTGGTTGCCGAAATTGTAATTAATTGATATAAATATAATGGAATCTCGAGGAAATATTTATTCACACAAAACTAGCCAAGTAAGCCACGTTGATGATCTCAAGTCAATGAACCACTGGTTAACCCAGTTGATCCTGAACTAGTAGTTTTACCGGTTTGACGTCCGATTTGCGTCTTACAACATTGCTTAATACTCTAATCACTTTCTGTACTATCTTCTGAACTGGTTAACCCAGTTGACCCTGAACCAGTAGTTTTACCGGTTTGACGTCCGATATGCGTCTTAAAACATTGCTTAATACTTGAATCACTTTTTGTACTATCTTCTGAATTTTCTTGAAGATGAGAATCTTCTTCATTCTTGAAACGTGCATTAATTCTGGAAAAAACATAAATTTTCTTGGTGCCATCATCTTTTGGTCTTCCATCATTAAAAATATTTTGCTAAGACCGAGCAACGAAACATGGGGTTAAAGCGGGTTTAAACTAGAAACCGACCGGCCTGTAGTGGGCGGGTCAAAAATCAGACCCGTAAATTGAGCAAGCGGGATCGGTTATGAAAATAAAAACCCGCTATAGTTAGGTTGGTAGTTGGTATTAGATGAAACCCGACATGCATGACCCATGTGCAGCTCTAATCGCATTCCTTAAATCATAAATATGTTTTAGTTCATGAGTATGAGAATCATACATGACCAGTTCTAGAACTTCACAACTGTGTTCGACACCTAGGTACGCGAACAGCAGCTCCGGACCTTGACCTAGTCAAGCCGTTCGCAAACCCGGTTCGTGAACAACCATTCCGGACCCAACTCAGGTAATCCCGTTCGCATACTAGGTACGCAAACAAGAGTTCCATACCTTCTCAGGTAAATATGTTAGCATACTAGGTACGCAAATAAGAGTTCCGAACCTGAATCATCACAATACAGTTCGCACACTAGGTATGCACACCGTGTTGTATCCAGACATGGGCAATCATTCTAAACTGTCATTTCAATCATTGAAACATCCTTAGAAGACGACAATGGTTGTCTCACATAAACCATTAGCTTCGAGTAATTTTTAATTGATCGAATGATCAATATGAAACTTCCCAAGTTAACATAATATGACTGTCTCACACAAATCATATAAGATGTTCAAGGTAATTTTCACATGATCATCTTTTGACATTATATTTAGTTTCCAAAAAATAAATTGTTTCCACCTAAACTCATCAACACATATTTCGATAAATAGATAAGTGAGTTAAACTCAGCTCGAAATATCAAATGTGTATAATGTAAAATTTTATATAGCTATACGACTTAGTCTCATTAGAAGATAAAATAGAATAGACTTCTGAGTGATACATAAGTTTTAGTATCCACATACTTTTTGTTGATGAAGTTCCTCCAAGCTCCTCAGTAGATCTTCGTCTTCAATTAAACGACGTGAAGTCTAAAGCTCAACTACACATTCTATCATAATCCGAGACATAGCTATAAGTAGACTAGAAATCAAGTATACAATTTTGATCAACTAAAATTGACAAATAAGCTTGAGATAGCAACGTTTGCGAGTTCGACCGAGCAGTGCTCTAACAATCTCCCCCTTTGTCAATTTTAGTGACAAAACTATAAATACATATGGATTACAAAATATAAATAAAATTTATAGCTTCTCATCCATCATGCTTGATTTTCTTGGCTTATTTGTTACTCCAAGTACTTCAGCGATTATGAACGTGTTCAACTCAACATCATTGTTGTTGAAGACCCGTAGCCATAACAATAAGAAAACAGAAGTTCTCGATCATTATTATACAATGTCATAGTATTATTATAGAAAATCGAATTTCAATTGTATTACAACTTTGAAATAATACTATGGTGATATGTATCACCCCCCTTAGTCAATACTTCATCTTCCAATGAAAACCACTCCCCCTTACATAATAGTCCGTAAACCATATGTATGTAGTGTGAAATATCAAATAATTCTCCCCCTTTTTGTCAATATAAATTGGCAAAGGTACGAAAACTACGAGATCAAAATGAAATTTTTTCAAAAAGATACTTTATGACTAAAAAAGAACATATCAACTTTGTTTCGGTGATTTCACATAGTCGAAACTTAGTGTATTCGTCAAGAAGTTTATAAAGATACAAGATGACTCCTCCAATATTCCACATCCGCGCTCCCTATAAAGATATAGCAATTAAGCACAAGTTCAATTAAGAACTCTCCCCCGTTTGATGTCATTCCCAAGAGAACAACATGAGCGACCTTACTTTTACAAGAAAAGAAGGATTACTTTGGACATTAACAAATCACATGGATTTGTATCCAGTAAAATCGAATAAATTAACCACAAGGAGACCTTCTTGATTAATTTAATTGAAAATGGTCAACATAAGAAAACTTACGGCGCCATACAGTACTTTCACATAAAAGTGGATCAGGAAAAGATTAATAATGCGGAATATTCAAAAGTTCATTCTATCGTTTATTAATAATAATGACATAATAGACTTAACTTTTGAGCATATATGAGATAAGCATAGTTCACGAACGTACATACATATATATCTCATAAGCAATTGCAATATATAAAATCAAAAAGATTAAATACTGCAAAAATCATCTTCCAAATAACTTTAGAATTTAAACAAATAAATCTAAAAACATTGCAAGATGAAAAGCGCTGAAATAGTTATGTGTAGACACAATAATTGTTATTCAAAACCCTAGTTATCCTTCTTAAACATAAGAATAAATTCTCAAAAATAAGTTTTTAATTGTTCTAAACTCCCATTTTAATCATTGAAACATTCTTAGAAGACGAGAATAGCTGTCTCACACAAATTATTAGTTTCAAAGCAATTTTCGAGTGATCAAATGATCAATACGAAATATTTTGAGTCTACATCAAATGATTGTCTCACAAAAATCATGTAAGATGTTACCAGACGATTTTCACATGATCATCTTTTGACTTTCGTCAAGAATAAAATATGAACTTGGTTAAAGCGAAAGCTTACCAACACATATTTCGAGAAATATGTAAGCGAGTTAAACTCATCTCGAAATATCAAATGTCTATAATGTAAAGTCTATATAGCTATACGATTTTTGTCTCAACAGGAGACAGAATAGAAATATACTTCTGAGTGATAGATGAGTTCAAGTCTCCACATACCTTTTGTTGATGAAGTTCCACAAGCTCCCCTTAGTAGTTCTTTGTCTTCAATTGAGAAATGCCGTGAAGTCTAACGCTCAACTACATATTCTATCCTAGTCTGAGACATAGCTATAAGTAGACTAGAAATCAAGACTTATAGTTTTGACAATTAAACTTGACAAACAAGCTTGAGATAGCAAATCTTGCTAGTTCGACTGAGCAGTGCTCTAAAAAAATGTTATAAAACATTGTTTCCTAAGATGAAATCAACACATATATCTTACACATAATCAAGTAACCAAATACAAAGATGATATTGATGTCGTATTTACAAAGTTCCAAAAGATAAGAATTTATACTTCGTAATATAATTCCTTAATACTTTGATCATACTATTATGACCAAGTCCACCATTATAATTTCTTATGTATATATCCTCGCATGTTATTTTTTCAATCTAAAATGACTTGAAAGTTACGTTAGGAATGGAAACAAGATCAAGTCAATATTACTAACCTCAAGAGGAAGGATGATGTCATCGTTACTTCTTCACTTTCTTCAGATCTTCGGAGTAATACTTGTACGTATCAACATTCCTAGACTTTCTAGTCTAAACTAAACGATGTTAACTCCAGTATTTAACCAAGAGACTCTATATGAGTTTTGATACTAAAATATGACAACCAAACTTGACATACCAACGCTTGGTGGGTTCAAGCGAGCTATGCTCTAACAATGACCAAGTCTAATCACTAGATCATCATAAATACAACTTTGCAATTTATGTTTTCAATATAAAGTGACTTGAAAGATATGTTAAGAATAGAAACAAAATCAAGTCAATATTACTAACCTCAAAAGGAAAGATGATATCTTCGTTGAAGTCGTTACTTCTTCATATTCTTCAGGTCTTCAGAGTAATACTTGTACGTCTCAACATTCCTAGCCTTTCTAGTCTAACCTAAACAAAGTTGACTCTAGTAAATAATCAAGCGACTCTAGATGAGTTTTGATACTAAAATACGACAACCAAACTTGACATACCAACGCTTGGTGGGTTCAACCGAGCTATGCTCTAACAGAGTTATATATATATATATATATTAGTCGATGACGGAGGTAACGGTTTTGTTAGATTTTCCCTGTTATGATATTGTACATATATTTTATCTGATATGAGGTTTAGATATATTTGGATCACCTCAATACGATGACATAGTTCAATTATAATCTCATATGTTACCGCATACAATTTATAACGAGTTCAACATTTCCATTTGTTATGTTGTTTATTAGATTGGTTTTTGTAGTATTTGATGGATGATCCATTTTTAGGTTTATATTTCGGGTGTACATAGTATGAATTAAAACCGTTGAAGCTCAAAATAGGTTTATCCCTTATAGGTGATTAATGATGATGTTCACAAATATATGTTAGAAGATTCAATTTTCACACATGTATCGTTTATCCTTCCATTTTTCTTCTATTAATGATTTATGTTTGAGATTTGTTTCGTATAATCTTACTCATGTTCACTTACTCATACATATTTATATGGATTTTCACTGAAAAGTTAAAATACAAAAATCTTTGTCGGATGTTTTTGGTTTAATGTCCCCTTATATTTTTTTCCCTTAGTTTTGATAGAATTTTTCCCACAAAATCTTACCACAAGACAAGTATTATGTTAGTTTTGTGTTTGGAGTGTATATAACGTTTTAAGAAAAGTATTCTTTAATTGGTTCAGCTGGGCTCCAGGTTGTGGCCATTGCAACTGATACAATGGATGTGTTAAGCGTATATTTTCCCCCCTTACTTTTAACAAATTGATCCTTTGATGTTAATCACAGGTGTAGTTGGGATATTGACTAGCATTACCAATACACAAACTAAAAAGATACTAAATGGCTATGAAATTCGTATGCTAGAACTCAAATGGCAGATAGCCGAATTACCAATTGGTAGTTAATGCTTTTCTCCAATACAACAACGAATATCTATAAAAGTTGTTGGGAACAAAATCTCAGGGGTTTTGATTATATGTTGCCGTCTTTCAAGTGGACAAGAAAACATGTTATGTTGTTAAGATTTTCGATATAAGAAGTTAATAAAAAAGCATTGGAGCTCATATATGAACTTACTTCTACGCGATATTTGAAGACCATTAACGATTCAAATGTAAAAGATCCAGTGAAGATGAATGACTGTTGTATGATTCAATACATAAAAATGATATGATATAGTATTGTATGGTTTAGTGATATACTCTAATGTTTTACTTGGCTCAACACAAAAAATGTGGTTGTATTCGAGGAGCAATAAGCACTTTAAAATCACAAAATATTCTGTTTTAAGATAATCGTTATCTGAAGTTATTTAATATTAAAATTATAATTTTTTGGATTGATTTAATCTAATCAAAACAATCAGATATTTATGAATTTTCCGCTCTTCCTATTTCCCAAGGTGAAAAGGAAAATACGAAATTATGTTGAAATATCCTTTAATTCATGTTTGCTTGGATTTTTCTGTCATGATTTTTGGTTTCAGTTTGATGCGCAAATGTTATTAGTTTTTATTCGACTTCTTGATTGTTTGGATGGCTAAATTATTAAACCTTGGTTGTCTAATACGCTTGTTATACATGACATTACGTAACCATGTTTGTGGGGTTTTGTATTTCTGGTTTCCTTGCGAAAGCAAGTAACAAAACCATATCTTTACGAATTCCAATAACATAATTCAATGCATGCCCGTACCTTTACGGCACAGGTTAAGCTCTAGTTTTCTATATTTCACAAAACTTCCAATCAATGCGCTCATGAACGAAGTTTCCTTTGTTTATCTTCTTCTTTGTCTTCAAACTTGTTTTTCCTTGAGTTTCCTTGTTTTGAACTTTTCTTTATCTTTTTTAGATGCGGTTTTGACTTGGTTAGTATCCAAAACTTGAATACTTCTTTGCTTTTTACCTATTTCTTTATAACTATCACATATCTTTTTAACGACACCTTCAAGCACTACTCCAGAAAAATCAAGTTGCTTTGTCGAATCAAGTTGGGTTTGAAATTGTGCCATTTGGAAAAATAAATAAAAATTAAATCAGATTGAGAAAGAGAAAAATAGAGAAATTAGATTGAGAAAGAGAGAAATAGAAGAAAAAAATTGTGTAAAACTTTTGGTGTGATTTTTTAGTTTGAAAACAAAAGAACTAGCTGTTGGCGCTAGACTTTATATCGAACGATATTCATGGTGTCTCTGGCAATGAAAACTTTATCGTTGGCGTTATTATCTATTTCGTTCGCCAGAAACTCTACCGCTCAGTGATTTTCCCATAGTGATACAACTCATTTGTCATGCCACCTGGTATGTAAAACAATTTTTTCAAACCTTGTGCATAGGAATAGGCCTTACGCTCGCTATAAACTCTATTGCTCATGTGGTCTTCCCATAGTGGCGAAACTCACTTGCCATGTCACCTGGTATGTCAAACCAGTTTTTTTTAACCATGTGCATAGGAATAAGCCTAAGAGAAGTTCCTACAAAATGAACAAATCATTTTGCTCCCACTATGGACTCAACAAACATGAAAAACGGATAGGCAAACCAACAAAATTGTTGGTTTGTTGAGTGAGACAAGAAAACAGGCGCGCGCTTGATGGAACGTCGGGCAGTTAAGGCACAATCGCTGGCATGTGTCTCAAACTTGGCAGTTTTTCCACCACATGCCAGCATCTCTGGTGAACCCTCCCGCGTTTTACCCAAAACCGCCAACGACTACTTTCATATCTCGACATCCAACAACTGTTATTCCTTTTTGTTTCCCTATAAATTAAGTTTATCTTCAAACTTAAAAGTCACACCTTCTTCATCTCTACCTCAAAATTTCACAATTTCATACCATCTCAATACTCATTTTTCTTTTATTTCAAACACATTCATATCAACTTAATCTACCAGAATAAATCTCATCTCTATAAATTTCATTTCTAAAAAATATGGCATCCTCATCGCGCTGATCACAAAAACGATCACAACAACAACAACAAACACAACAACAATCACAATAAGATACACAACAAGATATACAACCAAGAAACACAAGAATTTGAGGTGTTAAGTATACGATGGATGAAGACGAGTCAATTGGTAGGAATTATGTATTATATACATTAAATCAAATCAATAGTATTTATCAAGAAAAAAAACTTTTTATGAAAAGATTTTATAAAATTTTGTGAAGAAACCGGTAACATTAATAGACATGATGCCGAAGGGTTGTCTCATCGTTTTCACACAATTTTAACATCTGTTAGTGAATATGTAACTTCGATCATTTAGATATGGCGCAACAGAAAAAGTGGTGAAGGCGAACCGGAAGTGGAACGAAGATGTTGGGAAGAGTGGCAAAGATCCCAAAAAAATGAGTTTTCAACATGAAACTTGTTTCACCATTTTGAGGGTGCTTAGAAGTTTAATACATACTTGCTGGAAGGTAATCAAGTGCATGCAAGATCATAACATGGTCCAATCTCATAGGATTTTCAGAATGGTGGGTCTGCTTCACCTGAAGGAACTGGATCTCCATATACTTGGTCTTCAAGTAGTCAGGAACAACACAACTCTAATCTAGACGTTAACACCAACGTCGAGAGAAGAAGAGAAGGGGGTCAGAAAGCTGGAAAAGCAGCGAGAGATGTATCCCAACGAGCATTAGAATGAGGTTCAAACGAGTTCAACTATGCTGAGCACAAGGAATTCGAGTTGAAAATAAAAGCAGATAGAGCCAGGGACCGTGGCATTGCTATAAAGAAACAACGAAAAATTCATTTTCCGCGAGAAAAATACTATAGGGAATGTAAACTAAACAAGCTACTCTCCTTGAACACTTCAACAATGAATGCACGACAACTTGCTGCATGGACTAAGGAAATGGATATGGCGGAACAACAACAAGTCCCTCAACAAACTGGCCAGTATGAGAATGTGGAAGAAGACGAAGATGATGCCTCGAAGATGAATACAGTCTTGATAACTGATTTTAATTCTTGTTTAGTAGTTAAGCTTAATTTAAATGTAATCATTTTAATGTAATCATTTAGTTAAAATTACTTTTAATATAATTGTATTGATTTTAATTTTAAGTATAGTTGTTTAGTTAAAAACAAACAACTTTAAATTAAATAACACATTAATTAAAATAAACAATACTAAATTGAAAAATAAAATCTATCTGCCTCTGCCTCGCCCCCACGTATCGTCTGTTGCTCCTTTTAAAGCACAAAAGTGCTTAGTTAGATCTTGTCTTAGTTGTTCATAGATTTCCCAATTTTGGAGTTTGTCAGTGGCAAGTCTATATTCTCTTGACGGACGCCCATGTTGCACCACAAGATTCAGCCTCAAATCTTCATTTGGAAAACTAGTCCAGGTTGGGTCACGTCTGGTTTCTATAATGACCATGTTATGCAGAATGATACAAGTCAGCATAATTTTGTTAATTTCTTGAAGATCAAAAAAGCGTGTCGGCCCAGCTATGATGGAAAACTTCTTTTTCGGTATTCCAAAAGCGCGTTCAACATTTCATTTGTTGGGTGTTAAAGTACTTCAAGTCCTTCGAAGTCGTTGGTCCAAAACCTACCTGACTATAAGCTTGAACCATAGTTGACCATTCTGGATAGATTCCGTCTGATAGATAATAACCCTGAGTGTAGTGATGACCGTTGATGGTGAAATTACAGTGTGTCGCGATCCCATTCTTAAGATCTTTAAACAATGGTGACTTATACAAAACGTTGAGATCATTATCCAAAAAAAGCATGCCAAAACCAACAATCATAAGTAGATGAAGCTTCCAAAATTACAGTTGGTTTTGGATAATGACCCTTATATTAGCCTGTCCATTCAACCGGACACGCATATCACGTCCAGTGCATGCAGTCAAGACTACCTAGCATTCCTGGAAAACCCCTCCCGGTTTTCTGCGTTTATTCTTTGAAAATCTTCCTAAGGAGGCTTTCTTAAAAAGGTTGGACCAAATTGCTCGATTATTGTTTCGCAGAATAATTTGAGATACCTAAAGGACGGTTGTTTTCCCAATACGGATGTAATCATTCATGGAATCCGCTGGTACTCCGTAACATAGTATACGGAGGGCCGCGATGACCTTTTGTTCGGGACTAAAGCCTCGTACATGTCGTGCATCATACTGATAATTAAATAAAGGTTGTACCAGACAAAGATCGGAAATAATCCTTTTGCGTTAAGTTGCGTCCCATGAGGAATCGTCGCTGAAAACCCTCATCGGAATAGATACAATCATGATTATAATAATTTTGCATCATCTTTTCGTGGTAAAAATGTCGATCTCTCTACGTCCATATTCTAGTCGTAACTTCATATGGCTCTAAAGGCTTTGGTATGATCCAGGTTTGTAATTGCAACATAAAATTTCACATTCTTTTATCTTGAATTGCATCTTCCTCAGAAATTCGGATGAAAGATTGGTTCTTAAGAAAAGATTGATCAAATGAAAGATTGTTGTGAATTTGTGAGATTAAACTTGAGCTGTATTTATGAAGGTAGAAACTAGTCGTTCCGGTGACCGTTTAAAAGTAGCCGTTGGCAATCTTGGTTCAAACGCCAGCGGTTCTCCTACGCATGCCAGCGATTATCCTTCAAACGCCAGCGGCAACCACGTTTGACCATCCACCTAGCTCATCGGAAATTTGGTTTTGTACATTGACATAGGAATTGCCCTAAGGGCAGTGCTTCCCCGCGTGGCTTCTTATATTTGCTTTATAAGCTAGCAGGTTTCCCACCATTAGATAATAGCAGATGAATATACTTAACCATTGATGCTAAATGTACAGCTGGCAATAATTTTAATTGTTAAGAAGCCCCTCTACTTTAATCCAGTAAATTCAAAACAACCCTTACGTTTTCATCGAAAGATTTTTTCGTGATATTATCAGTTGATATTCCATTCTTAATTAAATTGATCTTACATCCAAAGATTGTACAAAACCGACCATCAATAGGTCACAATTGCCTGAAAAATAAGAGACCAACAAGAGATATGGGTTCTTGTTCCATGAATCCATTATGCTCCATATAAAATTTTGAGTGATTCCCATCACTACTAAACTACAAATTTGGAATCAAAATTAACAAATAAATAAAGAAAGTGTTCTTCTTGATATAATCTCTGCCAAGTTACAAAATGGCCAAGAACAAAACTGATAATTATTGGGAGAGAAAGAAAAAGACTATGAACGAGGTGAACAATCAAACGGGGTTATTGATACAAAGCTCGGAAGTACCGAATTTGATGAAAACAGAAATTCCATTGAGTTGAACATATTAATAGATCAAAGAGTTTTTATGGGTTTTTGCTGGCAGTCAAACTCGCGGGTGAGGAATGTTGGCGCAATGCGGAAGTGTGATGGGTTTATGGAAATTGATTTATGGATGATTTATGGAAAA
>JAJJMB010013801.1:0-18069 GCA_023531105.1 Papaver atlanticum | reverse complement strand
AAATTCTGCTGTTAATGAAAATATTTTCCCGCCAAAATTCATTTTTTGAATTTGAGAAGAAGATGTCCTCCCCCTAATCCTGCACGGGTGTCTCTTTAACACTTGTGTTATGGGGTGCAAATAGTAATTTTTGAGCGTAGATAGTAATTTTTCCGGGGTTCCTCCTACACATTTTTGGGGTGCTTCCGGTGCATTTCTGTGGTGCCTTTAATACTCTATCCTTGGTGTAAAACACCACTTTTCGAGCCAATTTCGCCGCAAGAGCTTATTTCTCTAAAAATACCTACAAAGACATAAAATAACAAAATAAATACAAAATCGAACACTAACAATATATACAATTGAGATATATTAGACACAATAATGCGTCTATCACTCATTCACTTCAAAGATATCTTTATGAGATTGCCTGGCTTCAAACATTTTCACTAATTTCCACCGCCCTTCAAGTATGTTTTTAGCATAATCACTCAAATGATAGTTATGTTGGGCAGCTAGTTCTCTAAGGTCAGAGAACCATCCCATCAGCTGTGACCGTATGAAGTCCGTTAAATGGGTTATCGGGAGTTTTCTAGAACTCAAAAGTACCTTATTCCAACTCTCAACGATGTTTGTTGTCATGAGAGTATAACGTACTTTCACGGATTTCACCCTAGCTCAATGCCTTGGATGAATTTCCTGCACATAGGAAAAAGCTGTTTTATCCTTTTTGACTTCTAATATAACGCTTCGATAACCATCCTCAGTGTACGCTTTCACATCTCTCATAAATTCCTCAGCAGCGGCGACATTGTGGTACCTCTTTATAATATTCACTGCATTGTGAAAAAATAACAACTGAATATGCCTTCAATGTTATACGTAAACTACATCGGCAAAAGCCCTACAACTCTATTGTTTAAAACAGCTTAATTGAGATACTAATGAAATATCTATGCTCTCAGCATTGTAAAAAAAATGACAGATAACTTAAAGTGTATTTGTGGCTGTTTTGTGCTCAAAAGACTAGCTAAAGGTTAATGATATATAAAGGTAAAGATAACTAGGAGTTGTCCCGCGCTACATATGTTAAGGGTTAAACTTTAGAGGAGATGAGTCACTAACAAATGTAACACGACTATAAAGTGTTGTTGTAAGATACCTTTAAGATGGTACGCACAGTACACATGGAAAGCTGCAGGAAACACTTCCGCAATCGCTGATTCGAAGCTTTGCGATCTGTCTGAACACACAACTAGATCCTCGTTCATCGAATACTCGCGACCAAGCGCATCGAATAACTTTTGCATGAACCATAAACAGGAATCACCGTTCTCAGAATCAACGATGGCAAACACTATAGGGTACATTTTTTCATTGGCATCATACCCAATTGCCGAAAGTAGAGTTCCTTTGCGTTCCCCACTTAGATGCGTACCATCCACAGCAAATGCGGGTCTACAGCAAGTCTTGAATCCATGTAAAGATACCCCAGCGCAAAAAAATAATACAAGAAACCACCTTTTGTATCTGTTTCTATCGCCGTTTTCGTTCCTGGGTTGTGTTTTACAAGAATGTAACTGTAACTGACCAGGTGCTGGTACAACTCGTCAGGAGAACCTCTAACCAATTCAATTCCCCATTTACAACCAGTGAGACCCTGCTTGTAGGTGATGATGATACCATGTTCTCTCTTCATGTCTTCACACAATTGCCGTGGTGAATACACAACGTCACACCTGGCAAAGTTCTTACGGAAGAGTGCGGCCATTGTACGAGCCATCGTTTTTTTCTTGAGGAGCGGGTTCATGTTATTCCCAGTACAATTGTGTGGAGCCGCGATTCTAGTGATTTCCCACCAGTCAAGAGAAGGCATTTTCTTTGCATAAATAGACCAACCGCACACATATGTCGGATCTTTACATATGACACGTAAGAACTTTGGACTGGATGACTTGCACAAGGTCTCCAAATTATCTAGTATTCTGACGATCCCAATAGCCAGTTTAAGTTGGTTCTTGTTTTTGAATCTTTGACCATGACGCATCTCATACCACTTCACTTCCCTGGAGGGTGGGGAAGGTGAAGAATCCGGTGTATATTTTGGAGTTGAAGGAGCATCATGTAGGCGGGGTAACTCAACGGGAGATGGTGGGTCCCAAGATATTCCAAGGCGTCTCTTAGCTTTAGGAACATATTCAGTCTCTGAAATAGATAAACATAATAGATAGTAGTGTGACTGTTGTGTAATGACAAAACTACAGCTACGAAAAATATTGTCCAAATATAACATAACATTGTTACGAGGGTACTTTACAAGGAAAGTAAAGTAAGATCCACAAGCTGCGAAAAATATTGCCCAAATATTCGGCACACAACTATTTGGAAACGATAACAATAAAACAATTAGAGGGAGACAGATAAACTTATTACCAATGCCATCTCCGTTGTTGCTGCATCGTACACTGCTGGAGCTATCATTGATGGAAGAACCCATTTTGGAGGTGCTGACAGGGGTTAATGGTGAATTCCCTTTTGGACGCACGTTACTAACACAACTGGTAGTGGGAGTTACCGGGGAGGAATAATCTATTGTCACATTTTCATTTTCATGTGCTATTAAGAAAACAGTAGGAATTCCTGGCGCATCTTCATCATATGAATGCCAAGATTCTTCTCCGGCAATCAATATCCGTCGTTTCATCTCTGTAACATCAACCAATACAAGACCGTATATTTCAAAATCAGGTCCCTGAAAGAAACCAGGTATCCCCATTGCTTTCTTCTTTAGTTCCTCGAGACTGCACTTTCCTATGGAAAGAACATATTATAAATCAATTCCGGTGTACGTATCGTTACCACGTTTGCGCACCCATCTTCCGTTGTAGTGAACAAAGATTTTTGTTCCATACATCATACAGGAAGATGACATTAACAACTGCAACTGAAACATAGAAAAATTCATAACTGGTTTGTAGGTGTGTGTCCATTTGTGTAATTCCCTGATATGGGAAGTAATAAATCTCATTGTTTAAAGGTGAAGTAGTAATTCATATGAATTTTACAGGATATAAAGGAGTTATACATGAAATTGAACTTGCAACCAAAGCAATCAAATATGAGGGCTCAAACATGTCAAGAACAACGTGAGGGATTCTAGAAGAAGATATGTGTGGTGTGTATTCTGTGGAAGAAGAAAAATGAGCTCTTTGGAGAGCTGGATTTGAAGGGCAGTGAATGCATCTGTAACAACTTGAGCAAGAACTTAATAAAAAAGAGAGTTTTAAGAGACAGTCTTGTTCCATATCTAGGAGCTCTATATGAGCAACACTAAACCTATGCTCATATATCTCTATGACCATCAAACATATTAAACATATAAAAAATCAACTAAGAAATAGAAGTGAAGAGTAAGATGAGAAATAAAGATTTGAGTAACATCATCTAGATATTGAGGCGGATTAATGTAAGGATTGTATAATTTTTTGAACAAATCTTAGAAAACTACCTAAGTTCACAAATCTTTAATCTCTAAAATCAATAAAACAAACACCCTAAAATCAGTTCATATTTTCAGACCATAAAATAGAAATTAACACAAAACAATATACCAAAAATAAATCATAAAATATAAATAACACAAATCTATTAACCAAACTTATACCTTCTAAGTTCTTCAGAGTTCCTCAAAGTTCTTCAAACCCTAAGATGAAATCATAAAAACAGATTCACAGATTAGATTAATAGATTTAACCAATGATTGAAGAAGAAATTGATTAGATTAACAGATGAAACAAATTGTATCTACATTAACATATTCAGAGATTAACAAATCGTATTATAAAAAAAACCTAAAATCGATTCACAGATGAAACCCTGAAAAAAAAACAATGAAAAAAACCTAAAATCGAAACTGATGATGATAAAAGACTTACACAATCGATAAACTGATAATTGAAACCCTAAAATCTATTAATCTCTACTTAATCGATTCAGCTGATGGGAGAAAAAGAGAGAAGAAGACTGCAGTTGAGAATTAAAGAGAGACTGAGAAAACAAACGAAATGGAAACTCGAGTAGAGATGGGAGATAAAGACCAAGGGGAGAAACATCCTCTAGTTCGTTTTGGTGTGGGGTGGAAGCATCTGTCACGCATGTGAATGGCATACGCGGAAACTGGCCTTGTAAACAAGGTTGTTCACGTGAAGAAAAATGGCTACATCGAAATATGCTGTTGGGGCCAAAACATCTGAACACTCTTGTTTACAATTATTCTTAGTGTGCAGCTCTTATCCATGGTGCTTCGGAAAGACCATAATAGCCTTATAGTTATAGATATTCCCTGGTTTCTAGTTGCAGATATTTCCTGCACAGGTTTGAGTGGATATTTCCTGTACATCCCCTTTTGACAAAAGAAAAAACTTCATTTTCTTCTTTCATAATTTCTGTTGCTCTTACAAGTAAAAGACCATAATAACCTTATAGTAGTAGATATTCCCTGGTTTCTAGTTGCGGATATTCTCTGCACAGGTTTTAGTGGATATTTCCTGTGCAGCCTTCTGACTTGTTGTAAGCTCAACAAGATTCAATGTTATAAACCCAGTTGTGGTAGTAAATTGGAAGTTATCGTGTCTTTTAAAAGCAATCATAACAATGGAATTCCATATATAAAAGGCATAGATTGTGGATGCAGTAACAAGCAAACAAGAATTATAGTGGAGACGATCCTGTAGAAAAAATGGTGTTTTTCATATATATTTATTTATTTATTTCAGATTCTCTACATAGTGGATTGATTGTTTTCCTAGAAATACAACCCCTGATCAGACTGAAAGTTAAAGATAGTTAAACGAAACCTGACTGTGAAACTACAACCAGTCAAAACCAAGTTGTTCACGGTGGAACTACACAAGAGCTATTTTTTTCTTCATACTTCGAACACACACGAGCAAATATCATATATACACTAGCTAATAACAATGAGACTATGTAGGAGGAACCTGTTTGTACCATCTAGGTATGTGGCTATGTAGGAGGAACCTGGTGTGAATGCATATTCATCTTCATCGGATGAGAATTCCCTATTTTGCAATGCCCCATTTGCTCATTCATGTGAGATACCTACAACCTCAGTAAAGTCAAATACTTCAACATCACCTATCTTCTCACTTGCATTAAGGTACTCATTTGTGTCTTTGCTGATAAGAAAACTTTTTCTTTATGTACTAAACCAGTACCTATTTATTGTTCAGTTTCTTCATTCTCTTTTTTCTTCTCTTCTCCCTCATCTCCTTTCTCATTTTTATCAGCGCTGATAAGACCACTTTGTTCTTCACTCTGAAGATCACATTGTTCTTTTAATACAGGGGAAACGACAGCTTCTTTCTGCTTATATCTTCTTAGTAGTTTCCTTGTGAAGTCAAATATATTTCTCAATGTTTGTATGTAAACTTTACGCAAGACTGACTATGGCTTACCTTCGTCCTTCATGTTTTGCAGATGATTTTTTTGTTCTTCAATGAAATTAACTAGCTGTGTATGATCACTGAGAAATTCATCAAAATCTTCCTCACAAACCTTTTTCAGCATTTCAAATTCGTACAGATCCTATTTCAGTGTATCTGTGTCATTGGCATTTTTGTTCTCTTGGTATTCTTCCTGTATGAGTTTTTGCTCTTCATCTAGGATAGGATTTGTCAATTTTGGTGACATCTGCACATACATATACAACATAATAAAAAAACCTTAGTCAAATAAAAAATACATAACACCCGTACACTGTGTAAAAACACCTAAACCCTGTACCTTACTCATTGCTCCATCCACATCATTTTCAATTGTAGTACTTATTTCGGCAAGATTCCACCTCATGAACCTTGGAATTCCAGAGTTCACTGGTTTCATACTAGGATTGTGTTCATCAAACAAATACTGCATAAGAAACAGTTGAGAGTTAGAATTTTTCTGACTTTTTTTTTAAGTAATGAGTAAGGTCGGAAAAAGGTTGATCAAACATACCAACAAATGGATCGAACATCCAATAACTTTTTTCTTTAAAGGTTGCCTGATATGACCTCTTATTTTATTCATAAGATGAGAGTGAATAAGATCTGCCCAACAAGTCCTATTCATTTTGTGCAATGATGTAAAGTACCCTTCAAATTGCTTCCGTCTCAAGCTTCTGCATGCTCGGGTGAAGAACACTGTTACGCACAAGTAAAGCGTAAATAATTTTACCAAATCCTCTACATCCTGTTCAGTTTGTTGATATGCAAGGACTCTCATTATTGCTAGAATCGACTCCTCTATATGCATTTTACTCAACCGATTACTACGCTTAAGTGGAAGAAAAGCCTACATCCTATCTATTATTGGAACACCAATTTCTTCAGAAGGCGTTTTGATTTCTTCACCTGTATCAGATCCTGAGCATCGTATTTTCTTCTTATTCAATCCAAATATAGCAGCTAATATTTCAGATGTGCTTTTTACAACCACAGGTTTGTTATTTTAATCGTAAAAAACAAAAGCATGTTCTTTTCCATGAGAAAGACTGTACTTTGACACCATTTTATCTACTTCATCATCATTCCTCCACCAATCTTCTTGCTCATTTTTTTCATAAATAAAAAACTGTAGTACATTTCAAAATGGGCTCTCCTTAAGCTTCTCTAACTGCGATTCAGTGAACCACACTTGCTCTAAATCCTTCTTTCTGGTTTCTTCATCCTCCTAAAAATTAGTATTGAAAAACTCCCACAATCCATTAAAACTGCATCTATACTGCATATCAGCGGTTGAATCTTCTCCATCTTCGGGTTGTTTTCGTTTATTATCATGTGATCCACAATCTGGCTTGACTACAAAAAACCAAAGAAGCACAAATCAAAATATGTTTCATATGTTTTGAGCGCATAATTTCGGACATCAAGCAATACAGAACTGGTAAAAGATTTACTTGTAATCATGTAAATAGTCATACTTTCTCTACACAGTATAGATTAACTGGTAAAAGATTAACTTGTTCTGATGAAGTGTTTGACTTAAGATAAATCATGTAAATAGTTAGCATTTAACTTCAGATTTAACAACAACAGATTCAACACTGACAATCACAAGTTGTTTGAAGTTGGCATTGGAAACCAAAAACCAAATTGGTTAAATGCTAATTAAAATGTATGAAAAATCTCTTTCTTGACAAGATTCTCCAAAGAAGTATACTGAATACCTAAATCCCATATTGTGTTTTGAACATGAACCCTAATTATCCCTCTATCCCAAATTCAAAATGAACTAGCTGCAATTTTGATGATCTTCAATGCTTCTTAGTGTCACCAAAATGAATTGATCGAAAACCATATCAAAAAACAAACCAAGCAGAAGCAGATCTAAGAAATCAAACGAAATTGAAGCAGAAAGATCAAATTGAACTTTTTAGACATTCATTCACTCAAAATCATGGATGAAATCATACATGCATACCTATAAACAACCCTATTGCACAATAAGCATTATTAATCTAGTAAAACAAATAGTTTGTAATCCATTAAATTGAAACAGAAACATGGAAATGGATAGTACCATCCTTCACTGTAATGCTAGATGAATCTTTAGGGTTTTTTGGTTTCTTCGAAGCTTCCTTTACTGTAATGCTAGATGAATCTTTAGGGTTTTTTAGTTTCTACGAAACTGGTTTTTTCTGTACTACTGGTCGCCTTCTTATCGGTAATATCGACGACGGTTCTACCTCTTGTTGTTTGTTCACCACTGTTTCTTCGTTCATATTCTACTGTTTTTTTGGGTTTTGATCACTAAGTTCTTAGAAGATAACAATTTTTCATGTCTGACTGTTGTTTAATTTATTTTTCAATCTCAAGAACCTGGTTATTCTTCAAAATTAAAAAACTTAAAAGACCTGTTTTTTCTCTGGCTTCAAAAAAAGGGATGTCTCTCTCTCCTCTCCTCTCCCCACCCCTCCAATATATTCAATCGTATGAAAAACCGTCCAGAATACTCACAGACAGGTGGACCACACACCTGGGGAATAACAGGGAGTCTTGGTTTGCTGTGAGGGGATGTTTTTTCAACGGTTTTTCATGCGGTCCGTTGATAAATATGCAGGGTCATTTGCCTTATTAGGGATTGAAGTGTTTAACTTATGTATACTATGCACTCTTATCCAATTTAATTGTCCAGTTTGGTAATTGACATGGTGGTAATGGTTTGGACTTGGAGTGTTTAATTTATAATTAGCCTTTTAAGTTCTATGGAAAGGCTAAAAAAGCTTGTGCCTTCACTTATTCACAGAAAAAAATCTCAGTTTTAGGATCTTGAAATGTGTCAGCATATGAAAAACAAAATGAAAGCATAATATTGTGGGTGAAAAGGAGATCACCCCATAAGTTAATCTTATAATCTATTTTTGACCAACCAAATTTTTATCGAAAAAAGAAAAAGAGAATTTCGAAATCAAAATAAATACCCATGATAATAAGCCCATATCTTAACTAGTGGAGTTGCTCAGGGTTCAGGCTTTCTTCTGTACTAATCGCCTATCTTCTGCGGGGCCTTTTGAATGAAGGTCCGCTAGGAACCATCAGTGGTGGTGGGTTCATAATGGTTCGTGTTTCCTGCCGCCATTCTGTCATGCTGGACATTGGGTTAATAATACCGGCATAGGATGTACTTTACTTCTTGATAGTGTAACACTTGTGAACATATCTATAAAGAATAAAAACCGTGTTAGTAACTTAGTACCTAACTGGATTTTTCCAGCTTACTATTGTTATCGGTAAACCACTTTTCAAAAAAAAAAGAAAAAGATTAGTAACTTAGTACCTAACTTGTGAACATATCTATAAAGAATAAAAACCGTGTTAGTAACTTAGTACCTAACTGGATTTTTCCATCTTACTATTGTTATCGGTATACCTTGTCATGCTGGCCATTGGGTTAATAATACCGGTATAGGATGTACTGTACTTCTTGACAGTGTAACACTTGTGAACATATCTATAAAGAATAAAAACTGTGTTAGTAACTTAGTACCTAACACTTTTCACTTAGTAATCCAAAGATGACTTACCGTCTAAAGCGTGGTGGTTTGTTTTTCGAAAGAACAGCCATAGCGTGCACACAAGGTATACCAGATATCTGCCATTCCCCGTAGCTACACCGTCTCTGTTTCAGGTCTACCATTTGGCCTCCTTCAAGCTTGACTACATTACGGAATTGTTCTTTTAACTTTTTACTTGCTCTTGGGACGATATCTTTATCTTTCCACAACCTTCCATTCTTTCTCCTTGTTCTAAACAAGCGAATAACCTTCGCTTCAAAACCTATAACCCACTGGCATATGGAAAAACACTTTAAATCAGTAATCTACTTGTTAAAATCCTTGCTTAAGATGTTCGTCATTTGCGGGCAACTGGCAGAAGGGTGATACAAGTGCCTAGCCCAATTTTTCCGTCCACCTGTTTCAATCCAGCACCTTAGATGGTCATCCAACTTTTATACAACATCGTTGTGGTCATTCTCATTGTAAGCTTTTCTGGCCTTTAATGCTGCACTTCAAAGATTTCCATAAAAATGCCCAATATGACGCTGTATCTGACAACAGCATAATCTTTGAAAACAAGTTACACCCTGGAAGTTCTTTTCAAAAGCGCATTTGATGCCTGTAACAACAACACTAAAGTATATTAGACACATCCAAAACATATGCATAACTGATAAATATAAGAATTCAATATCTCACCATAGGTAAAATCGTGAATAAATGTAATTAGCCTGCTGGTTTTGGTTTCCATCAGGTATGGTGCGATAATCGCTAGAAATTTGTCTCATTCTTTCATATGTTCAGTCATGCAGATGTAAATGGCAAGAGGATACATGCCATTGTCAGCACCAATTGAAGCAATACATATTGTCTAAAACGGACCCATCTAAAGCTATAATAGGTCTACATCCAACCATGAACCCTTCAAGAGATGCTTTGTAGGCAATGCACAACCCTTCAAACTCTTTAGTCTTCGGGTGGCTGCTCCAAATTGCAATGCTCCCTGGGTTCTTTTCTTGAATCTGTCGGCATACCTCAGGTACTAAACTGAGTTCAAACAAACGCAAAAAAGAATCACATTAACAACATACGCATGGCTAACTACAACAATTTAACAGACATAAAAATTAGGGAGGCAATAGAGTTACTTGAAGCTATTTATATAGGATCCATGGGTCTGTACAAGGCAACTATGCAGTGCTCGGCGCACAGTCGCGGTTGGTAACTTAACATTATCATCCTCCAGCAAGATTTCCTTCCTAATGGTTTTGGACTTACACCTTGTCCCATCTCCAATGTATCCCATGACTTTTTCCCTCAATATTTCTTCCGGCATGGGATTTTTTCATCATCAGTATCAGTATCACCACCAGACCACTTGTAATCTGGACTTGCAAAACCAGAGTGATAATCATCATCAGTGTTGCAGTGGTCAATTCAAATACCCGGTCTTCTTTTACAGAAGGGTACTCATCAAAATCACTACAGTAACCAAAGAGATACTCTTCTTCTGAGTCATGGTTGTCTATGTCTATAAACCTTGTGGCCTTCACCTTCTCCTTGCCCTTTTTCCTCTTAAACAAATCAGCAATGGGAACGTTGTCATCACTAGTTTTGTGCACGTCAGAATCTTGTGTGACCCTGCAAAAAACAGAACACCTTTAGACCACAGGAACAACAAACGATCAAATCAAAACTTTATGGAGAGGGGAACATCTGTTGACTAAATAATAGGGGGCATCACAATCTTTAATGTTCTTCCATGATGTTGGGATCAAGGGAACAAAGAACAAAATGCAAAACAGATGTTGGGTTTAAGGTAGTATATGCTACTATGTACTCATGATTGGTTTGGAAATTGCAAGAAAAAAAACTAATTTTCCTATGAAAGAATCCACTGAATAACCATGCTCACCCCCACCTCCCAAGTGTTACAGACAAGAATATTAAAGTGGTCCGATCAATCAAAAAATAAAAAAGTGGTCCTCTATCTCTCTTGACTATTGTGTCACTGTAATAGACAACTTGCTAAATAAAGTAAAAGGGTTCATCTTTATGGGGTTGAATAGAAGACAAAAGTAGTAATATTTAAACACTTCACATTGAAAAATGAACACAGTTGAGCAGATCCAACAAAATCCTCAATCAATCATTTCATTTAATCATTCAACATGCTTCCCAAAAAAAATAAATCAATCATTCAACTAGATCTGAATGTTCTACTTGTTTGTTACACACTAACTAAGTGATAACAATAAATTGCAACAATAAAATCAGAAATGCCAGCAAAAATTAAAGTCCAACCAACATTCTAAGCTCTAACAACCTAATACTACTAAAGTACAAGAGTAAATGGATCTGGAAGTACTTACGTTTTTTTTAATTTTCGCCTCACCATTGATGAACTCAACAACTTCTTCAATTACCACAAAACAAAACTTCCACATAACAAAATCACTAAATTCTTTCTCTTCTTGCTGAATTTAATGCAGAGTTAAATCCCAACCAAGATGAATAGCCAACACAGTGAAGTGGGAGTCTTTTTTTGTTTTGTTTTGATCAGACAGCTGGGAAAAGTGGGAGGCTCATTTGTACATCAAGTAGTATATGCCAACTCTACCCTAATCATAACATGTGCCTGCATCTGGCTCATCTACGACTAGTTTTGGGAAATACGACCGTTACAAGGTATATTCCTCTTCACTTATATTATTTTATTCAACTTTAACAATTTAGCAAGTTTTAGGCAATGCGACCAATTTACTCTTCAATTACTGACTAAACACAAATCTATATGATTTGGTGTGGGGTGGAAGCATCTGTCATGCATGTGAATGGCATACGCGGAAACTGTCCTTGTAAACAAGGTTGTTCACGTGAAGAAAAGTGGCTACATCGAAATATGTTGTTGGGGACAAAACATCTGAACACTCTTGTTTACAATTATTCTTAGTGTGAAGCTCTTATCCACGGTGCTTTAGAAAGACCATAATAGCCTTATAGTTGTAGATATTTCCTACACAGGTTTGAGTGGATGTGGATATTTCCTGTACAACCCCTTCTGACAAAAGAAAAAACTTCATTTTCTTCTTTCATAATTTCTGTTGCTCTTAAAAATAATCAAAAATCCTTTTAAGATACGGCCACAATGATACAAGACAAATCACATCACATCACGTGCAGGTCAGCAAACGTTGTTGCTTTGTGAAAAGGATTGATGATTAGGGTTTATATCCAATGGGAAAAGAAGTGAGCTAGTTTTTGGAACCATTGAAGACCCCAAGAAACAGATCATAGGCTTGACTGTTTGATCAAATCTTTAAATCTTGATGATAGTTAATTTCTACTCAGGTACCGTCTATACATCAAAGCATTGCTATTCTAGTGCAACTGTTGTCCTACAAAAGGCATACTACTGCCTTATAACTATAGGAGGTGTTGACTGTTATTATAGACTAGCCTGAAAGTGTGAAGGCACTGAGTTGGTACATATCCATAAGACTGATGGATCATGTGTGTACTTCCATCGGAGATTGCACCCACTTACTTTTCATGGATGCTAATAGGGGAATATCACCCCCTATTAGCATTGTTGCTACTTCTCTTTTTTGGGTCAATGTATGCAAGTAGTAGTAGATAAATTATATTCAATGTTTGGTTTTGCTCTTTTCGTTACATTTCTCAGATGTTTTCTAGTTGCTTACCCAGGGAAGCCATTTTTTTCAACTTTATAGATCTTTCTTTGGACGGAGTTATCATTAAAGCCCCTCAGACCGAGTTATCTTAGTGACTCATGTACCCCCCAGATCGGGTTAACTCCGAGGACGTGTAAACTGTGCAACGGTCTGAGATACGTGTCACCATACTATTGATGAATCAATAACGGTCGTATTCTGTACCTTCACCTTCTCCAACCTCTATATAATAGGGAAGAACCCCAATTTCAGCAACATCAAATTTTTCCATCACTAATCATTTCGATCTAAAAGATCTATAATTAGATAAGATAAGTAATTGGTGGAGGTGCGAAAGACTCTCCAACTAGTAGCAGTAACAGCAGCAGTAAGGTAAGACTGAAAAAAACCTAATTGATTGTGCAATGTGTGAACAGGGGAATCATGAGCCAAAAGTCTGTCCTTGGATCTATTCTAGGTGTAAGCATGTTCCCCGTAATGGTGTAAGAGCATTTCTTCGATCCACAACAACTGGAAATTATGAGAAAATGTTCTTGAAGTGTACTATTCCTACCCGCACCTACTTCGAATGGTTTGAAGATGCCTGCGACCCATGTAAACCAAAGATCCTCGTGTTACCACCACTCAATAGTTGTTATGCATGTGGAGAAGATGATCACTGGATGAAAAATTGTCCACTGCAGAATCAAGGTTGCTTCAAATCAACCTGCAAACCCCTTCTCAAACTGGACTTATGCAACAATGAGCACAATAAGCACATAGCTTACCTTATCTGCAGTGAATGTAATGCATTTAGATGGGCTTCAGATGCCATTTTCATTGCTGTAATTAACAGAGTTAGAAATTCAAGAGTCCAAGTGGCTTCTTTATGTAAGGAAATTGAAAAAAATCTTCATCTATAATCTGCAAGACCTGTCTTAAATAAAGAAACAACCACTACATTCCATATATTATAGATAGAGCTGTCAAAACACAACCATAGACTGATTACTGGTTACAAAAAGATGTCCATCCAACCCAGAATATCAGTTGTTACATATGCAAATTAAACCTGTTCAAAAGTAAGCAAGCAAGAATAATTATCATCTACAGCTGATTCATTAACTACAAATGTTTAGTACTTGAGCAACCTCTCAAATTATCAACAAAACTAGCTTCAGGAACTTGGGATGCGCACTACACTTAATTCAATAAGTCCTAAAACAGCTTCTTATATGTAGAGGTACCTTGTTGTTTATCAACCTTAGCTTTAGATTCAAGTTTGGGGCTTTTTCTAACAGGAACCTTAAGTCTAGGGCTTCTTCTAACAGGATAAATAATTTTTTTTGGATACAATATATTTCCAAGTAACCATATAGTAGAACCCCTTCCACCTGGTACAGCATTATCCCAAAACATCCAGAAATCCTCATCAGTTCGCATAATGCTAAAAGGCCGGCAAGGGTCTTCCGCCTATATTAGATCAATACCTTCACTTACTTGCAGACCTACCCTCCTACGAAGCTCTTTATCAAATGATTTCAAATCAATTGCATCTCTTTCCAGGTGATAGAAATATAATTGATTTAGAGGATCCTGAACAATGTGGACAGAAATGTGTCTAAAAGGGTATCTATCTTGGACACTGCAACATACAAAAACAAGAAAAAATATGAACATTCTTGTTAACAGTACAAAAGTAACCCCCCTGCATAAACAAGCATTTAGAAACAAAATGGAAATAAGACAACTATTTATGCAAAGTGTCGATTTCTTTTGACCAGGAAGTCTAATAGTCTAATATCAGTTGCAACACGGGCTTCTATAATATTTTTGGGTACATCTTTATTTATTAGCCATTCTTATCTTTTTGGTCTAGATGGCATGAGTAGCAGTGTTGTTCATGGAAGAGCCGTTGATAAAGTAGAAGGTTAGTGAATTCATTGCGTAACTAACTTATTTGTAAACATTTCTTTAAAACAATTCGACAAATTGAACAAATAAATTTCATGTGGATTATTAAAATTAGTTGTTTAATAGAAAACATTATACTTCAATGGTAAAAACACGACAGATAAAATCACGGAAACAGTGAACAACAAAAAAAATCAATTTTTTTCATCGTATATAAAGGTATATGCAGTTAATTTAAGCAGCATAAAAAATAAAAAATGATTTAACAAACCCTGGAAGTACAATAATCATCACCAAAAATAAAAAAGCGAAGCAATCATGATAGTGGTTATGCAGATCTAAAATCATAAGTTAGGGATAAACCTAGAAACAACCTCTTTCCCTGAGTTTTCCTTAATCTCAACAGAATCATTCTTCGATTCCTTCTCCTTTATCTCTAGGTACCACAGACATAATCAATCGTTCACTAAATCTCCGATTTAAGAAAAGAAGAGAAGAAAATATCACAGAAACCTTCAGCTATTTCTTTTGGAGAGAGAGAGATGAAGAGAAGAAAATGATTTAGGGTTTCTCTTCAGGTATTTTAGTTTCCCTCGAATAAACATGAACCGTTGATCCTAAACTGACGGTATATATGTAACCAAGCCTTTAAGGTATATTCCTCTTTACTAGTTCTTATTATCAACTCAACTTTAATAATTTAGCAAGTTTTGGGCAATGCGACCAATTTACTCTTCAATTACTGACTAAACACAAATCTATATGATTTGGTGTGGAGTGGAAGCATCTGTCACGCATGTGAATGGCACACGTGGGAAACTGTCCTTGTAAACAAGGTTGTTCACGTGAAGAAAAATGGCTACATCGAAATATGTTGTTGGGGCCAAAACATCTGAACACTCTTGTTTACAATTATTCTTAGTGTGCAGCTCTTATCCACGGTGCTTCGGAAAGACCATAATAGCCTTATAGTTGTAGATATTCCCTGGTTTCTAGTTGCAGATATTTCCTGCACAGGTTTGAGTGGATATTTCCTGTACAGCCCCTCCTGACAAAAGAAAAAACTTCATTTTCTTCTTTCATAATTTCTGTTGCTCTTAAAAATAATTAAAAATCATTTTAAGATACAGCCACAATCATATCATGTGCAGGTCAACAAACGTTGTTACTTTGTGAAAAGGATTGATGATTAGGGTTTATATCCGATGAGCAAATAAGTGTGAAGGGACTAACTGTGAAGGGAGCAGTTTTTGGACCCATTGAAGACCCCAAGACTAGCTTGAAAGTGTGAAGGGACTGAGTTGGTCCATATCCATAAGACTGATGGAAAGGGTTTGGAGAAGCTTACAGGGGAAAGAAGCTTTAATTTGAAAATTGGTCACGGGAGTGATAGGAATCATAGGATAGCTTTGTTCGAACTTTGTGCACTACAATATTAGCTGTTTGATGGAGCAGCAGCAGGTGAGATGGATGATGGAGACCTAGCAATGGGGAAACTAAACACCTTCTACGAGAAAAGAAAAACATAACACATGACAGGTAACTCTTTTTTTTATATAGATAAACTTAGGCAGGGAGCCTAAGGAGAGAACACAGTGGAGTTGGTGTGCAAAGATACATCACCACTCCTAAATATAGAGTTTTTACAATGCATAGCTAAGTGAAAGGTGTTGGAATTTCATCTCCATTAACCCTACAATTAAGACCTAAACATTGTGGAAAACAACCTTATGCTGAAATTAGAACTTAACATTATTATTAGCATACTCAACAACACACAAAACAGTACCATATGCAGCAAGAACGCTACATATAGTTCATACTAAAACAGATTGTAGTACAAGGAAATAGAAAACACTTAAACCTTCATGACTTATTATCAACTTATATTTCCTCAAATTACTTCATGATGGATGAAAACTGATTTGCTTTATAAAACATATGAGGCTATAAGTGAGTCCTAGTTATGCTTGCCACATGTCACTCCAACCTTTCCATCATGAGTTATAGGACACGTCATGGCTACATTGGATAGCTCATAGGACAAGAACCATGTCATGCTAGTTTCAACCTTATCTAGCATTAACCTTAAACAAGACTTAAGTGCATATTAAAACCATAAACAAACCATACAAAGTCTAACAAAAGGAACTTAAATTCTGAAGTCTGTGGATAGAAGTAAAACCCACTAAATCAAAAGAGATAATCTGCTGTTGAATATCAATTTCAGCATTTGTTGGACTTCTTTGAGTTTCATGGTAACTTAGATGATATCTTCCTTGGATAGCCTTGTTGTATAGCAGTTTGAAACGATCTAGAATTTCCCTGGACTCATCCTTGTTGGACTTCTTTGCTTTCCATGCTGGTGAGGGATTTGGGCCCTTGTGCTCTTGCAGCAGCTTTCAAGTTTGGTGTTTTCTTATAGGTGCTAGTAAGATTTTTGGACAAATCTAGCTTCATGTTCCTCAGGGTGTTGAGAGGTTTCTATCTTCCTGTTCCTCAGAGTGTTGAGAGGTTTCAGCGATGCCATTTTGGATTGGTTGGGGTCCAAAGATGAGTGGTTCCCTTGAGAAGGTAGCTATGTTAGCAACAGCATTCTGTTCCTTAGGGTGTTGAGAGGTTTCAGCAATGCCATTTTGGAGTGGTTGGGGTCCAAAGATGAGTGTTTCACTTGAGCAGGTAGCTATGTTAGCAACAACATTCTCCAACTCCATCTTCTTAGCATATCTCATCTTGGCTTCAAACTCCATAGAAGCATTTTTGTCAGAATAGGAATTGTGGATAATAGCTTTGCCAGTAAGAATACTTCTCTGATTTTGAGTTAAGGGGGATTGAGGTGGGTGAGATGGCATGTTGATGCTGTGAGGTTGAGTTGGTGGGATTGGGCAGAGAGGGCTTGGATGGTCTAGGATTCTACAGACTTTGCAAAATTTGATACCATTTAGAGCATAGGCAAATTCCAATCAGTAGGAGATGGTAGTGGTTTCAAAAGCTTCAATCCCAAACTTCAATAGTCTTGTTACATCAATTGTAAGCTTGACTTCCACAGTCTTCTCGAATCTGTCTCTTCCATAAGGCTTCTTAGCGTCTTGAAAGATTCCAGCTGGCTTCAGAATTCCTCTGATATCAGGTATGATATGCTTAGGGATTCTCTTAATTTGAAGCCATACCATGACTTTGGAGAAGAGTTATTCATCTATGAGGTCAGGGCCACCAACAGGGACTTCAACAAGAACTAAGAGTTTGTCAAAGACCCCTCTTGTTCCTCCTCTTCTCAGAGTAAAGTAATCTTCTTCATGTGTAAGCCTCGGAGTGTAGAAGTTTCTTCTTCTGTTCCAAAGATCAACCTCAATTCTACTTAGCATTTCCCAGTTACTATTTATGAAGTTGCTAACGCTGGATGTTTCAAAACAAATGTTGCTACACAACTTCCCAATAAAGCAC
>JAJJMB010013798.1:148742-199458 GCA_023531105.1 Papaver atlanticum | reverse complement strand
ATCATCGGGAATTTTCTGGTGTCAGTACTTGAGTACCTAAATATGTATGAGTAATTGAGATGCTGTTGTTGGTAACGATTAGCATCTCTTCTTTGTACCTCTTTCTCTCAATCTTTTTCTTTTCAATGATTGTTAATCTTATTTTAATTTGCCATTTTCTTTAAAAAAATAAAGTATAAAATATGGTTAATCTTAATGAAATCTCTAGAGCTTTATAGAAAGCTGATGTTAACTTTGAGCTAGTTTAAAAATGTTGGGGGAGACTTACAAAATCCGAGCCGCTATGCGCAGTACGAAACTACTAGAGTTTGAGCAAACCCTAGATTTTCCCCCTTTGAAGAGATGTGGAAATTGATGGAACAATCTTCACCACAACGAACCAAACGGATCTTTGACAAGAACTTTTTCTTCTTCCCTTCAAGATAACTTCAAATCTCACCAAAACGGTGGCTTCACTTTTCTTCCTCACTAACTCTCTTTCTCTACTGCCTCTCTTTCTTTTCTTCACGACATATAAAGAAGATTAACATCTCCTTATATCCTAACAAGGCACTGCTAACTAGCCCCCCATTTGATAAGGGGACACCTGGACTGTTGGGTCCATAAGGAGTAAACCCAACAATCTCTCCCTTACGACTTATGGCAAGGTACCCGTCACCACCAAACCTACCCTGCTGCAGAAATACACATGCTTGTACTTTGGTAGCGACTTTGTCATCATATCAGAACCGTTGTCATATGTATTGATCTTCTCAATATACAAGACCTTCTCATCGAGAACTTCTTGTATCCACTGGTACCTAATATTGATGTGCTTAGACCTCGAGTGAAAACTCGAATTCTTGCTGAGATGAATGGCACTCTGGCTGTCACAGTAGACGATGAACCTTTGTTTCTTTACACCGAGTTCTCTAACAAACCTCTTCATCCATATCATCTCCTTGCAACTCTCCGTAGCTGCAATGTACTCTGCCTCTGTAGTAGACAATTCCACACATTTTTGTAACTTTGATTGCCAAGACATAACTCCCCATGCATAGGTAAATAAGTAACCCGATGTCGACTTGAGACTGTCTTGAGCACCTGCCAAATCTGAATCTGTGTAACCAACTAACTCTGGCTTGTCACCACCATAGCACAAACACATATTAGAAGTACCCCTTAGATACCGTAGTATCCATTTTACTGCTTCCCAATGCTCCGGACCAGGATTTGATAGAAATCTTCTTACCACTCTAACTACATGAGCTATATCCGTCCTTGTAGACACCATTGCATACATCAAACTACCAACTGCGGATGCATAAGGAATTTCCTCCATCTTCCGTTTCTCAACATCATTCACAGGACATTGATCACGAGTTAACTTAAAATGGTTTGCAAGTGGACAACTTACCGGCTCTGCCTTGTCCATGTTGAATCTTTGCAACACCTTCTCAATGTAGCTTTCTTGTGATAACCACAACTTTCTTGCTTTCCTATCACGAGCGATTTCCATGCCAAGAATACGCTTTGCTGCACCCAAGTCTTTCATAGCAAAAGACTTGCTCAAATCTAACTTCAACCTGTCAATTTTTTTATTATCTTTGCCAACAATAAGCATGTCATCAACATATAGGAAAAAGAAAAGAAAATCACCATCAGCAAATTTTTGAATGAATACACAATGATCTGAAGCTGTTCTCTTGTACCCATGTTCCTTCATGAATGATTCAAACTTCTTGTACCATCTTCTAGGAGCTTGCTTCAAACCATATAGACTCTTCTTTAGCTTGCACACCATGTGTTCTTTGTCTTTGACTTCAAAACCCTCGGGTTGTGCCGTATACACATCTTCCTCCAACTCACCGTGAAGAAATGTTGTCTTGACGTCTACTTGTTCTATCTCAAGATCCAAACTAGCGGCTATTGCATAGACAACCCAAATAGAAGGAAATCTCACCACCGGTGAGAAAATCTCATCAAAGTCAACACCTTTCTCTTCTCGTAACCCTTCACAACTAAGCGTGCTTTGTACCTTGGTTATGAGTTACCATCTTCAGTCTTGATTCCATACACCCACTTGTTCTTCAGAATTTTCTGGTTCTTTGGTTTGTCAACCAAATCAAAAGTGTCATTCTCATCTAAAGAGCCAACCTCTTCTTTCATGGATTTCAACCACTTCTGACTTTCAGGAACACTAGGAGCTTCTTCATAAGACTCTGGTTCACCTGCATCTGTGAGCATCACATACTCATGTGGTGTATACTTTGTTGAAGGTAATCTGGTCCTGCTGGATCTTCTCAACTCAGCTTCTGGTTGTTGTTGCACTTCTTGCTCAACATCACCCACTGGAACATCTTCATGAGCTTCATCTTCATGATTGTGTTTTCTTCTTCATTACCATTATCATCAACATAATCATCATGTTGTTCAAGAGAAGGAACAACTGGATTTGGATCCAAGGTCATGTCATCTTGAAGCTTTGGCATTTCAATCTTCTCAAAGTCTTCAATAGTCTGGTCTTCAAGGAATACTGCATCCCTACTTCTGATAACCTTCTTCTCAACTGGATCCCAAAATATGTAACCAAACTTTTCTGTTCCATAGCCTAGGAACACACACTTCTTTGCTTTGTCATCAAGCTTTGATCTCTGCTCTTTTGGGATATGAACAAATGCCCTGCAACCAAACACTCTCAAGTGATCATAAGTAGGCTCTTTGTCTCTCCATAACTTCTCTGCTACTTCTCGATCTAGCGGTCTTGAAGGAGATCGATTGATCAAGTACACAACAGTGTTCATTGCTTTACCCCAGAAATGCTTCTGCAACTTGGAATGAGATAACATGCACCTAATTCTTTCAAGAATAGTGCGGTTCATCCTCTCTGCAACACCATTATGTTGTGGAGTCTTGGGAACTGATTGTTCATGACGTATACCCATGCTCTTGCAATACACTTCAAGTGGTCCAATGTACTCTCCTCCGTTGTCAGAATGAAGGCACTTCAAGGTTCTACCTGTTTCTCTTTCCACCATGCTGTGAAACATATTGAACACATGAACAACATCATCTTTGGTCTTGATTGCATATGACCAAACCTTCCTTGAAGCATCATCTATAAAAGTAACAAAATAAACAGCACCACCAAGTGTTTTGACCCTTAAAGGTCCACATACATCAGAATGAACAAGATCAATAATACCAGAATTGCGCTTGGGTAAAGCTTTATGAAAAGAAACTCTAGTTTGTTTACCAACTAAACAATGAGTGCACTTACCCAATTGCATACCTTTGGCAAAACTTGTCTTTTGGTGAGGATTTGAATTTCCTTCTCACTAAGATGACCAAGTCTTCTATGCCACAACACGGAGGTTGAATCTTTGTCAACAACATTCAACTCACCTTTCAACACCTTCACTTGTGTTTTGTACAATGTGCCATACTTCTCGCCTCTTGCAATAACCATGGAGCCCTTGCTTAGCTTCCATTTTCCATCACCCAAGTGATTGTTGTACCCTTCATCATCTAACACTCCCATTGACATTAGATTCAAACGAAGATCTGGTACATATCGCACATTTCTGAGAACCAATGTGCAACCAACACTGGTCTTAACCTTCACATCACCCATTCATACAATCTTCGCAACACCAATGTTTCCCATTCTGACTGACCCAAAGTCACCAGCCTTGTAGGAGGTAAACAAATCTTCATGAGGAGTAGCATGATAAGATGCACCTGAATCAACTATCCACTCTGAATCAGAACTTGCAGAACTCACACAACATCATTACAATCTGAGAATAAAATGATATAACCATCTGTTGCAATAGCTGCAACATCATTGTCTTGTTTATCATTTCATTTCCCCTTCTTCTATTCTTGCTTCGGCTTCCTACATTCATTTGAATAATGACCTCTCATACGACAGTTCCAACATTCAACGTCCTTTCTGGACTTTGATTTACCCCTTGACTTGCTACGACCAACTTGTCTTCTGTCTTTTCTTCTACCCCGATTTTCTATAACAAGAGCTTCTGAATGAGATGAGTCTAATGAACTTCTTCTAACTTCTTCATTCAACAAACTGTTTGTTGCAACAGTCATGTTCAACTTCCTGTCTGGAGCAGAATAACTAAGACAATTCCTCAATGGCTCCCAACTGTATGGTAAAGTATTTAACAAAAAATAAGCTTGAATCTCTTCAAGAATTGTCAGCTCCATAGATGTAAGCTGATTCATAATACCCTTCATTTCATTTAAATGTTGCGCCATTGAACTTCCTTCATTGTAGCACAGCTTTCCAAGCCTTTTGATTAGAAGAGCTTTTGCACAAGGAGACTGCTGATCATATATTTCCTCTAACTTGGTCCACAAAGAATATGCTAGTTTCTCACTAGCCACATGATGAAAAATACCATCATCAATCCACTGACGAATAAAACCAACTACTTTACGGTTAGTAACACGCCATTCTTCTTCATCTGTCTTCTCAGGCTTCACTCCCTTACTCTCTATTGGACCATAGAGATCTTTACAATATAACCAGTCTTCCATCTTCGCCTTCCATATCACAAAGTTCTCACCGGTCAAATTGACCACTCTATTACTAGTGCTAGCTTCCGTCATTGCACAGGATTAGCTCAACCCAAAAGCTCTGATACTACTTGTTGGGGGAGATTTACAAAATCCGAGCCGCTATGCGCAATACGAAACTACTAGAGTTTGAGCAAACCCTAGATTTTCCCCCCTTTGAAGAGATGTGGAAATTGATGGAACAATCTTCACCACAATGAACCAAATGGATCTTTGACAAGAACCCTTTCTTCTTCTCTTCAAGATAACTTCAAACCTCACCAAAACGGTGGCTTCACTTTTCTTCTTTCTTTTCTTTTCTTAACATCTCCTGGATGTTTCACTTGTTATATCCTAACAAGGCACTGCTAACTACCACCACCACCACATTTGATAAGGGGACACCTGGACTGTTGGGTCCATAAGGAGTAAACCCAACAAAAAACACTGAATATCAAAAAGATTGTGAATCTTGATAAATTAGCTGCTGGTCATGAAAAGCGCAAGATCATCCAAGTCCAACAGGCGATATTCGACGAGTTATGTAAAATGTTGGATACAGGGAATACTATGTCCTTTACTCCGAAAAATGGGAAACAAAGTGTTGTAATGTTTGTTGATTTGCAAGGGTTTGGAAAGACAACAAGTTGTACAAAATATGCATGCATACTATAATCATAAGAAAGGTTGGAAACCGGCACTTGTTTGTGCAGATACATTCTGCAAGGGTGAGTTTGATCAGTTGAAGCAAAACGCAACTAAATCGAAGAACCCATTTTATGGGAGTTATATGGATTCAGATTTTTTAAACATTGTAATACACGGTTTGGATAAGTTTAAGAAGGAAAACTATGATCTTATTATTATAGAAACAAGTGATTGCCACCAACAGCAAGCTTCTCTCTTCTCGTTTCTTTGTATCCGAGTTGGTTATTCGGGTTTTGTTTTCTGTTTCTCTTTGTATTCTTGGGGCTCTCCTCTTGTACATTGTTGGCTTAAGCCTTTTCTAATATATTCTTATCTTTACTGAGTAAAACAAACAAACAGGATGCTTCTCTATTCCAAGAGATGCGTCAACTTGCCAAGACTACAGAACCAGATCTTTATTATTTTTGTGATGGAGAGTAGCTATGTTGCATTAGGTGCTAGGCGAGTCAAGGTGCCAAACCCTTCGCCTCGCCTAGCGATTTTGGCGCCCAAGGCGAATTTTTTCTTTCTTTTTTTTCGGCTGAAGCATAATTAGTGTTGCATATAAAATTATTGATAATTTAATCTTTGAGAAAGGTTTTTATTTTTATTTTTTGTTATTGGTAAAGTCATTAAACATCCTCTAAATATTTTTAGTTGAGTGACTCTAGAAATATTAAAAAAAAACAAAAAAAAAAATCAGTAGATTTCCACAAAGATTTCACATATTCCAAAAACAAAAGCTTTTGTGGAGTACCTTTTGTTGAAATGGTGGGTCCCAAATATATTCCATGTGATCTGCACAAAAAAACAAATTTTATTAATATTTTTCTTTTTGTGAATGAAGAATTATAGTTTCCAACTATAATTCAAATTTTCATCATATCAATGAGAAACACAACCATCCATTCACTCATATATTTCCGAAATGATAGTTTGACCGAAAAATACTCCAAAAAAACATCCGGAAAAGAGAGAGAAAATAGGAACCACATTACACTACACCTATTTCAATGTTGAGAACGCTCCAAAAGACCAATGGGTTGTCAATTGGAATATGTCATGGGAGAAAACTGCGAAAATTACTAGACTGCATTTTTATTTTATTTTCTTGATTAATATTGTAAAGGTACCAACCCCTAGTCAAAAGTTTGGTCAAGACTCGAGATGGTTCAGTTCCATTTCCCCTCCCAACCAAACCGACAGACTAGACAGTAAGGGTAAAATTGTCTTCTGGTAATGATAACTAACCTACTCTCTGGTCCAGTCCACCACAAAGGGGAGCTGAACCTACTCAGTCTATCCTGTGTTACCTATTCTCTCACATAACCTCCAATTTCTCAAATTAACTCTAGGGTTTCCTATGATGGTAATCACAATGGAGCTACTCAGAGATTATATAACTATAACTAAGTAAGTTTGGTGGAAATTTCATTCTTTGTTAGGAAGGAGGATGGAGTAATTGGTGATGAATTAGAGTCTTGGAAAGGGGATTATTTATTAGACTGACTTTGTTTTTCCTTAATTTTGTAAAGAATTCCCCTTTCCAACACTCTAAGCCATCACCGATTCGTCATTTGAGATACTCCTAAAAGGGCTTCAACTGGTGTTGAGGTATGTCTTTAATGGTGGAAATTTAATTTCTTTCTTCTTCAGCTAACAGCATTCTCCGAGGTAATCAGGTATTCCAATTCCAATTCCAATTTGTTTTAGATTCAAATTGAAATGCCATCTTGTTTCCTTTTTTAATTAGGGTCTCTAAAAGAGGTATATAAACAGGTAATTTTTGGGAAATTTCCTTACTTGCTATGGTTTTCAACTCCCAGCCCTAGGTAATCTCGTATTCATAATTTCAACTTTTCCTTTTATGAGCTATTATTATTATTATGTTTTTGTTCTTCTCCATGCTTAGCTTCTTTGCATATCAATTCGAGTTACATTCACTTGGACGATACCAAAGACAAATGCCCAAGTGTCAATCAAGTTATATCCAACAAACAATGTTGAATTTATCAACTATGATTGAACTACGCACAACCTCACCGACACTAGAAATTTTGTTAACGAGGAAACTGCAAATGCAGAAAAACCCCGGGACCTAATCCATATTTGAACTCCACACTGTATTAAGCCGCTATAGACTCTAGCCTACAACATGTTAACTTCGGACTGGAATGTAATTGAGCCCTAACCAAGGCTCACACTGATTAAGGTACAATTGCGTTCCTTACGCCTCTTTAATCCCAGCAGGACTCTGCGCACATGATTCCCTTAGCTGATATCACCCACAACTAAGAGTTGTTACGACCCAAAGTCGAAGACTTATAAACAAATCTGTCTTCCACAAATATGTCTATTCTGGTTTTATTTCCGTCTTAAGATAAATCAAGGTAAACAGGAAACTCAATTAATAATCAGGTCTTATACTCCCCAAGAGCATCCTAGAAATATTAGTCACCTTATAATAACCTAAGTGATTAACAAAGGAAGTTATTGCGGAATCACAGGAGTCTGAGACGAAGAACTATTGTGATTACTTTTTATATCTTACCTATCGGAGACGAATCTTGAGTAAATCTTAGAGAAGATAAAACTCAATACGACAGAACAAGTAAGATCAAAATACGCAACTACAGAGAAAATAGTTGGATCTGGCTTCATGAATCCCAAATGAAGTCTTCAAGTCGTTAACCTAATAATGGTTTTGGAAAACCTAGGTTAAAGGAGAATCGACTTTAGTTTGCAACTAGGATACACAGAAGTGTCGGGATTAGGTTTCCCAGATGCTAGAGTTCTCCCTGATATAGTCTTTCAAATCTGGGTTGTTTACAATCAAAGCTAAGATAGCTTGGTAACAAAGCATTCAATATTCGTCGTTAGATGAACTCCTGATTTAAGATTCAAGCTAAGTCTACTTAGAAACTAAGCAATCAATCTCCACCGTTAGATGGTATTAGCTTGATACACACAAATGAAATATACTTATATTTAGATATGGATGAACTATACCCAAACGTGTATACTTTTTGGCTCAATAATAGTTAACTGAAGTTAGCCATATTAACACTTATAACTTAGCCATATTCATCTAACACTTTTAGATGAAATCTGATGATCAATCAATCATGATAGGTAATCAAATGAATCTAAATGTGTTTCAAGGGAGTTGTTCAAATGTTTATCATCTTATAGGAATATGTATATGAACCATATGAAGCAAAATCGGTTTGGTTTGTAATTGTACAAAGTACTTATACAAGAACCAATTCATGAACATAATGCCACAGTTTGTAAAACTAGTTCACATACCTTAATACATTAAATTTCCAGGGACTTTAAGTTCGCAAACGAATCCTGAGTTCATGAGTATGAAAGTCACACTTTACCGATTTTAGAACATAACCGCTATGTTCACAAAATGAGTACGCGAAACGTAGTTCCGTACTTTGGCCTTGTCTAGCCCGTTCGCAAACAGGGTAAGCGAACACAAGCTCCGTACCTTTTCACAGGTAAACCAGTTCGTAAACAGAGTTCTTGAACAATAGTTCTGGGACCTGAACTAGACTTGCACATTTATTATACAAAGTATACAACCAGTATTGTATCCAGACATGGTAGTTCTAAAACTCTCATTTAATAATCTTACACATACCACTAGCTTCAAGTTATTTTCAAGTGATTAATAGATCAATACGAAACTTCCCAAGTCGACATCAATTGATTGTCTCACACAAATCATATAAGATGTTTCAAGGTAATTTTCACATGATCATATTTTGACTTAATATTTAGTTTCCAACAAATATATTGTCTTTAACTAAACTCGCCAAGAATACGATGAACTTAGCTAAAGCTAAAAGCTTCCAACAAATATTTCGAGAAGTAAAGCGAGATAAAATCGACTCGAAATATCAAATGTGTATAATGTAAAAGTATATATAGCTATACGACTTAGTCTCATTAGAAGATAGAATAGAACATACTTCTAAGTGATAGACAAGTTTTAGTCTCTACATACCTTTTGTTGATGAAGTTCCTCCAAAATCTTCAGTAGATCTTCTTCTTCAATCGGTGAACGTCGTGAAGTCTAAAGCTCAACTACACACTTCTATCCTAATCCGAGACATAGCTATAAGTAGACTAGAAATCAAGTATATAGTTTGATCAACTAAACTTGACAAACAAGCTTGAGATAGCAACACCTGCGAGTTCGACCGAGCAGTGCTCTAACACTAAGAGCCAGGCAAACTTCATTTCTTGTTGTTTCTGGTGGAGCCGTCTATTCAGAGATGAGAGTATCCTAATTAGGTGAAATCTCTTATGACCGCTCGTTTAAAGACTTCTGTGGGATCAAGAAGCTCTACGAGTACCGTTGGTGGGAAACTAGATAATTTGCAGTGTTATTAGTTTTCGATTGATTTGATTGATTAACGGTTATTGAAACTTAGATTGTACCTAGTTTGTTTATGCTTGAGGATCTTTTCTTCTGATATAAGATTCACTCAAACTAGATCAGAGTACCGACGAGATCTTTAGAACTGTTGTTAAATCTAAAGACATCTTGTAATAATCCCTTGTTAACATACTTCGTTTTGTGAGTGATTGATCACAAGAGATTGAAGTGGTGTTGTGCAGGTTATTTTAGATTAAAGAATATTTGAAGACAAAGAAGATTTCTTATTGATTTTCGTATCTTGTGAATTGTGTGCACAAACCTTGATCGGCTGGGATCCAATTAAAATCGGATTTATTCGATTGATTAGTTGCGTGAGATTGGTATTCTCAATATATCTCTTTGATATTTCTTTTCATTGAGTGTGAATCTATACTTGACTATATCGGTAGTTAAAGTTAGATTGATCTAAACAGACAAAGGAGTTTATTAGATTAAACGGAAGAGCCTTTGTCAAACAACTCATCTAAATCTTGTAGCAATATTGATTAGAGTGGTTACCAAACAGATTCTTCCTTTGTTGTTTGGAATATGATCCAAAGGATCTGCTAAAAAGACGAGGGTACCCAAATACACCACAATCTTTTATTTATCTACCTATAAGTCCTCTTGACGAAAATGACTTTCTATGGAAAAAGTCGAGACAATACTACAAATCAGTATTCACACTTTGTGTGATTATCTATGGATACGAGATCGAGACAATACGACTACCAAAGTGTGATTACTTGATAATAGGTTCGTACTTAACCAAATTATATAGGATCACTGTCAAGTAAAGCGGAGTTAACGTTTACGTATTTTACTTCTAATTATAATAAACAATTATAATTGCGGAAATAAAAAAGTAAAAGACACAGAAAGATTTTGTTAACGAGGAAACCGCAAATGCATAAAAACCCCGAGACCTAGTCCAGAATTGAATACTCTCAGAATTAAGCCGCTATACAAAATCTAAACCAACTTCGTATAGTTGAGACCAAGCAACTACCCCTAGTTCACCTAGTTTCCTCTGTATCCCTGCGCTCCCAACTTCGATGAGTGCGCGCACTGGAACAATTTCTTTGGATCGTATTCCAAACAGTAAAGGAACAACAAATCTGTTTGGTAACAACTCTATTGATTCTTTAAAATAAGATATCTCAATTCATATGCAAAGGCTCTTCCGTTTAATCAAATAAACTCCATTTCCTGGTTAGATCAATCTATCCAATAACTACCGAAGCAGTCAAGTTTAGATTTGCACTCAATCCAAATAAATCTCAAAGAGATATATTGTGAATGTCGATCTCACGTAACTAATCAATTGAATAAATCCGATTCTAGTTGGATCCCAACAGATCAAGGTTTGTGCAACACAAAGATATGAGAAACCAATAAGAAATCTTCTCCGTCTTTAAATCTTCTTTAATCTTCAATTAAAACCTGCACAACACCACTTGTATCTCTTGTGATCAATCACGCACAGAACGGAGTCTGTTAACAATGGATTATCACAAGATGTCTTTAGATCTACAAACAGTTATAAAGATCCCGTTGATACTTCGATCTAGTTTGAGTGAATCTTATATCATCAGAAGAGAAGATTCTCAAGAATAAACAAACTAGGTGCAATCAAAGTTTCAACAACCGTTAGTTAATCAAATCAAATGAAAAATAATAACACTGCAATTATCTAGTTTCCCACCAACGGTACTCGTAGAGCTTCTTGATCCCACAGAAGTCTTCAAAAGAGCGGTCGTAAGAGATTTCGCCTAATTAGGGTACTTTCCTCTCCGATTAGACAGCTCCACCAGAAACAACAAAAAGGTGAAGTTTTCCCGTCTCTTAGTATAGTTTGCTAGAAATGCAAACTTAGGTATTTATAGACCAAGGAAGTTTGGACACCAAGGAATTTTCAAAACCCAAAGTATTCTCAAGATATATATGCAATAAATACCCATTCGGGTTTCATAATTCCAGTAAATGCTTTGTCCAATATTTTCGAAGTCTCTCAATAGAAAATCTCCAATTAGTAAATGCACATTACTAATTTTTATTCTCTAGAGATATGCATTTAATTGCTGCTAATTAAAGCATATAAAACTAACAACCTTAATTAAAAGATTCTTAATTTTTATTTTGGTACAGGATCTCCTTGAGTACTAAGGAATATCTTTGAACAATAAAAGATAAGATTTATTGTTCGTGTTCAAAGTATGTTGACATCTATTCTTTGTAAATCCTCTTTCATATTTATAATTTTTGAATCGATTATACCACACTTCCAAACAAGTTTAGAATTGGTTCATCTGTATTCCAAAACAACTATGGGTTCAATCGGTTATACCAATAACTAGGATCGGTTATACCCTCATATGGAAGCACTTGTTATCGGTCACACAAGTTACCAGGACCAGTTACATCAGTTACCAGGACCAGTTATCGGTCACACAAGTTACCAGGACCAGTTACATCAGTTACCAGGATCGGTTACATTAATTACCAAGACCGTTTACCATATACACATGGTATTGCTTGTGATCAGTCACACCGGTCACTAGGATCGGTTACACAAATAACCAGGATCGATTACACCAATTACTAGTGGTTACACCAATTACAAGGATCGATTACACAACTCTCTGTGATCGGTCACACCAATTACTAGGATCGGTCACACCAATTACAAATATCGATCATACCATCTCAGGTGATTACTTAGGATTGGTTACACTAAATAATAAAAACTAGTCATACCAAATCATAAGTCAGGCATTATGATTAGTTGTACCAAGATACATAACAAAGTTACGATGGGTTCTACCATCTCACACATATTGGTAATCCAAAGATTTGCAATGAATAGCCGTACCAATAAGCCTAGCGATTTCCCTTTCGATTCATAAAACAAGTTCATGAAAGTACTTCCTTTAAACAAATGTAGAACATTGTTTCCTATGATGAAATCTTCAACTTTACCCATTCACATAATCATAACAGCATCCATAAGATTATGTCGATGTCATATCTATGAAGTTCAAAAGATAAGCGTTATACTTCGTAGTCTAATTCCCTAATACTATGATCATATGATCATGTCTCACTACTAGAGTAATATATCCATACAGCTTCGCAGTTATGTTTTCAATATAGTACGACTTGAAAGTTACGTTAGGAATGAAACAGTTCAAGTCAATATTACTAACCTCATGAGGAAGGATGATGTCGTCGTTGTAGCTTGTTACTTATTCACGTTCTTCAAATCTTCGAGTAATACTTGTATGTCTCAACATTCCTATACTTTCTAGTCTAACCTAAACGAAGTTTTCTCTAGTACTTAATCAAGCGACTCTTAGATGAGTTTTGACTCACTAAAATATGACAACCAAACTTGACATACCAACGCTTGGTGGGTTCAATCGAGCTATGATCCAACACTTGCTATTCACGTGCGTGACTCTAGAAGTCGAAGGATCAGTGATACTGAAAGAACTAAGTAGCTAGGGGTAGTCTGCTTGGTCTGAACTATACGAAGTTGGTATTAGATTTTGTATAATGGCTTAATTCTGAGAGTACTCAAAACTGGACTAGGTCTCGAGGTTTTTCTGCATTTGTGGTTTCCTCATTAACAAAATCTTGTCGTGTCTTTTACTTTGATTTCCGCATTATAATTGTTTATTATAATAAAGTAATATACACATATACGTTAACTCTGCATTACTTGATAGTGATCCTATAGAGTTTGGTTAATACCGAACCTATTATCAAGTAACACACTGTGTTGTTGTATTATCTCGATCTTGTATCCATAGTCAATCACACAAGTTATCTTGTTGTTGTATTGTCTCGATCTCGTATCCATAGACAATCACACGAAGTGTGAACCGAATTGTCGTATTGTGTCGACTCTGTCCATAGACGATCACATTCGGTAGAGGACTTATAGGTTGAAAATAAAAGATTGCAGTGTATTTGGGTACCCTCGTTTTTTCACTTTTCTTGAGTGCTTCTTATGTAATATTATTCCTTCCACCAACCCAGCATACAGTTAAAGCACCAAGATGATATATTTGTGAAAGAAATAACACGGTTCAAAACGACAAGTTACTTTATAATAGACAAATTATAATGCAGGGGAAAAAACATAGATTTCGAAGACGAACCTTCATGTTAATCTTCATAGATTACTTTTGCAGGTATTGTGGATTAACTTAGAAAGCATGTTTCGCTTGGCAGCATTGAGAAACTATTTTAAGTTCTGTTTCACACACCCGTTTAATGGTCCCTGTAACAAACATATGAGGAGAACAAATGAGAACCTCAGAATTCAAACAAAGCATATATCTCATTCAAATTAAACTATCCATATGATCCATTTTTATCAGTTTGTATTATAACCAAACCCCAAATCAAAAACACAGATCATCAAGTAAAAAAAAACCCAAACTCCAAATAACTCACATAATGAGTAAAAGGAAAAACAAAGAGAGATGATAACTTACTTGTTAAAGAAAACTGTAAACACAAACCCTAACTTGTGCTAAAGCGGAGCAGACAACAATGGAAAGAGAAAAACAAATCAAGAACGAAATGAAACAGAGAGACTGAAGAGTGATTAGGTATATATATCCGGTTCTATGGGCTTTGTTTTTTCTTTTGGATAAAACGCTATTAGCACCCAAACTGGTTGTTTGGTGGAACGGGCACATTTTTATATCGATATTGGAATTTTGCTCAATCCAATTTTGACCAATCAAGTTAGTATGTTGATGACCCAAGGCGCATCCTCTCGGCATACCATCCTTTTTTTTTTTTTTTTTTTTTTATCGAAAAAGTTAGTTGATTTCCTTGGTTACCCATCCTTTCAAGTTCCGAAATTGCTTCCTTGTGAAGATCTACAAGTGTGCGATCTATTTGGCTAAACCGTATACGCCACACTGGAAGTAGCAACATTGGATTAAACCCATCCAAGTTATAATAACAATTGCATCGGAAAAAAAAAAGGTTACTAGTAACAAGAAAAGTTTCTGAATTTTCCATGTAGCTTTTAAGATATAACTGTAAAGATACACTAACACTAACCTCTAAGTCTGTTTAATAGCTTTAACTGAAAAGATAGTGATACTTCTCAACCGGTATAAGAATATTTAGAAATTTCTTTTCTGCTACAAAAAATATATGAAATAGTAAGATTTAATTTGTCGTAATGTATTTACTTTAAAGTTATAGTTTATATAATGTATAATGCATGTTATTTATTTTTAGGATTTTCCAAAGTTGGTATTTCTTTTTTAGGATTGTCCAAGGTTGGTAATTTTTTCAAACACTTCATGCATATAATCATGGTTGAGTAACAAAGCTACATTCATATAAACTCATCCACTTAAGATTTTTGTAACAATCACATCAAATTTTTTTTTATTATTAACAAAGAAAGTTTTTAATGGTGGATTTAACACATGTTAATCACTAACTCTGGCTGTTTTTAGTATCTCTAACCGAAATCATAAAACTTCTCAAATAACATATTATAGTTCTAGTTGCAGAAGTGATTCTGATGCTAAATACTCTCAAACTGTTAAGTAACGTAAAACAAACACCCAATTAAAAGAAAACATGTTAGTTGACCCAAAATATAAACAACAAAAATGGATTTTAGGAGTGTAGATTCTCCGTCTCCTTGTCCCGAATGATGATTAGCCGATACGTGGTTTAGCTTCAATTTTTTAAAAGTAATTTCATGAAAGTATTATATTAAATTAAATTAAATTAAATTAAATAAGTTAATGTGAACCACATTAGCAATAACTTAGTAAGTATTTGCTTTTAAAATTGTCTTTTTTTTTTACTCATGGAAAAGATTCACAAATTTGATTTGATCTGGGCTTTGGATTTTGGTTTGACAAAGACCAAATAATGATTATCACTGTTTTTTTAATCTCATTCTTCCAAATGAAAAAACTAAAATTTATATGAGATACATTTGGTTCATGGATTTTCTTGCAGAGAAAATTCAGAGAAGAGAATAATCAATCAAAAACATGGAACCCTCACAACCCTCGTAAAGGTCGGCCAGTTTCGTATATGTTACACACGAAGATGTAAGATGTACTATAATGTGTCTTTTAAAATCCAACTTTATTAAATGTATATATATATATATATATATTGCTTTATAAAAATCTACGGCGTGTCTATGTTAAAAAAGATAATTTTGCGAATATATCCATTTAGAGCCGTTGGAGCAGGTTTTAGAATTACAACAGTTTTATTCTCAAAGCAAACGTTTTCAATTTTCTGTCATATTTGTTTTGTGCTGTTTTTGTTTTCTGTCTTTAAATCCTTTACATTTGTTTTCTTGATAATCCAATGTGCTTTCCCGAGCCTGTTCAGTTGGCTAGCTAGCAACACCTCGTACTCATTCGCAGGGCGTATGCAATAATTCACAATAACAGAGAGTCCTTAAAACAAAAAGGAATGTATAAGAAAGAGAACATAACCACAACATTTACTCAAAGAAGATGTTGAACAAACGCTCGATGACTCGAACAGAACCATTGACACAAAAACAAAGACACTGAAGTCGCTACACATAAAACACCCAAACCTTCGGTCATGATCATCTATTTCTCTAGCATGTGCATCAAGACGTAGAGCATAAGCTTTTGGTGGTTTGTGTCAAATAGCAACCTCTCCTGGCATCTTCCAAGGGAACAGACTGAACATCAATTGACAACTGAATTGGCATTAAGAAAATAGCAAGGATGGCGGTCGCATCCATGATTCACCAAGTTAAATAAAATTAACCATAAATAAAAATTAAAAGACGTACGATCAATTGTATTATCAAATTTTAACAGACACTTCACATTCCAATAATATTATAGTCTTCTAGATCAAGTCATCCATTCAGATTTTAAGAAAGTGATGACTCAAACAACTTGTGCTCCTAGTGCAAATCCCCTATTTAAAGAGATCCAATTTCTTTTGTTACAACTTAATACACTTGCAACCTTATAGATTGACATTTGACATTTACTACCACTACCATTTAATGATTTCTTACTAAAACTATGAGCAATTGAGATGTACATCCTAGTAAGTGTCAAAAATTACTGCATATAAGCTTAACTGCATAAGAGTTTGTAAGAGTAAACCTTGCGATATGGCACAGTTGAACTTCCTTGTAGAATAGAATCGCCTACGAAACCTGTATATTCTATGTTGTTTATATACAACAGATAACTAATATGTTCTTATTCTCAATGATTCATGGAATAGGCACAAAAAAAAAATCACAAAAAATATAATCCATCTGGAACTGACATGTTATGTTCAATCAGGATCATCAAACTACAGTATCAAAATTCCCCTTCAATCCAACCAATTCAATCCTATCATTTTAACCAATTCGTTCAATCCAACAAATTCAACCAATTCAATCCTATCATTTCAACCAATTCAATCCAACCGTTCAATCCGACCATTCAATCCTAATGTTGACAAACTTTACTTGAAGTGAAGAAGATGAGAGTAATAACCAAACCAATCTGGAAGTATTTGTTGAGGATGCTTCACCCAATTCTGAAGTGATTTAATCTATTCACTCAATTTCCAATTTAGGATTACAGTTTCTGAAGTGATTCAATCAAATCAAAACTCGAAACCGTAAAATCGAAATTAAGTAAAAATTATTCGAAGTCTACTGTGGGAAACTGATGAGGATGAAGAGTGATTTTGAAGTTGGTAGTAGTGGCGACTGAGAAGTGGGGTAAAAAGAAGAAGAAGAAATTGGTAGTAGTTGTGGTGTTTCAATCGATTGAAAAGTGAAGTGAAGATAGTTTTAATTAAATTGTTAGTTTTTGTGGCGGTGGGTGGTGCCGAATGCTGGTAGTGGTGGTGTGGAAGGTTGAAGGAGGTGAAGGGGAGATCGAGATTCAGAATATCTATTATCTAACTTTTTACAAACTTAGCCTTATCTTTTTTGTGTTATTACAATGACCCAGGTAGGAAACTCAAAAACACGGAGGGGCAATCGCGTCATTTAGTTTAGCGTGTTAGTCAATTTTACCCATATGTTTGCAAACATTTACGTCAGTCTGATGGCATAAATTTTTTATTGAAGGGCAACTTTATCCTTTTATCGTTGAATCAAAAAAGTTTGGGACACCAAACAAATCATTTTGCTTTATATTAGGGGAACTCCTATGGAACAAAATTTCATCCATATCTTTGTGCTGATCCACATTTTATGGATAAAAAATCCCACTATGGGTAATACTTAGGTCCACATCTCTGTAAAGTCCAGATGGTACTCCACATATTTGAGGGGTTTCCTATGGAGTAGTCCATCCGGTTATAGGCTGACCAGATATGTCATCCGGACATTTAATGTCTGAATGACTTTTATTTTTTTTTGTATTTTTCTCTTGTCCGGTCACTTAATGACCGGATGCAACTAATGTTTTTTTCTATCCGGTCACTTCATGACCGGTTTAGAGTTTTAATTTTTTAATGACGTAAATAAGGATAGATTCCTAAAATATACCTACTGTTTGTTTGAGTTAGCAACAAACAAAAAGGTTGCAAATTTCAAATTTTAAGATTAAACGCAAATTCACCTCACCTGATCATCCAAGAGCCGGAAAATTATACTCCCTCTGTTTTTGGAAAAGAGATACTTTCACTTTTTCATTTTAGCCTAAAAATAGGCCAAATTAGAAAAGCGAAAGTATCTCTTTTCCAGAAACGGAGGGAGTATTTCTTTTTTGAAATACGACTATAAGGGACCGGATGGATTAACTTGTTTTGTTTTTTTCCCATGGCGAGTCTTAAGTCCACTAGTTACCGAGGGTACACAAATATATGGATACTTTTTAAGGGAAATTCCTATGGCAATGGCCAAATCCATTTTTTTGTTGAGCCAGGTGGATGGCCAAACTGGCTTTTCCACTATGGTAAAGCACTGGACGGTTTATCATCAAGCGCCCGTGCTTGAGACACACGCTGGCGTTGGTAGGAAAGCGCAGGCGTTTAAAATACAAACTATGGCGTTGAAAATACAAACTCTGGCGTTGGTCCTATCAACGCGGGCGTGAGAAACAAAATCGCCAACGTTCATATCTCCAACGTCCATAATTCCGTCTATATTTGCAAAACTATAAATTTCGTCAACTGATTTCATTTTCAGTCACACCACTACTATTTCCTTCTTCTAAAACTCTTCTAAATCAAAAATTTTGGATACAATATGAGCGACATTTTAAGAAAAGCGGTCAATAGTGTAAAAAATAGAAGAGATCGAAGAAATGAACCAGCACCGCGGCCTGCCACAGATGTAGATTTTTCTCAAAATCGGAAAGTAGAGTTTTCTTCGCCGAGTGTTGTTGTTGCTCCATCATTAGTCCAAGGTCATGTGTCGGGGCATCAAGATCGGTCTGAGGATTATTTTAGAATGAGAGGTGGATTTTCAGACTTTAAGGCTGTTTATGAAGTTTTACCCCCTCGAGTCCGAGAAAGGGTTGACAGATATCCTGGCGTGCGCTTTATAGTGTGAAGCCTAGAAGACACAACAACAGAATTCCGAAAACAGTGGTAGAAAGGTGGTGGGCGACGATGCACACATTCCATTTTTTGGATTTTGAAATTGGTAAGCTTGTTTAACTTAACTTAAATTGTATTTTTTAAATAATTATTAAATAATCAAAAGAATTAATCATAGTTAATATTATACTTGTAATAGGAATTACACCCCTTGATTTGTATTTCATTTGTGGGATCCCAAGTGGAATGGGAGATCCATCACCATTCAACCAAGATGAATGGATATCAAATAGTAAATGGGTGATGCTTTTTCCCTCGTTTATAGATTCAGAAATACCCGAAGATTATAAACAATTAAAAGGAGGTGGGATTAAATGTTCAGCGTTGAAGTATTTCCTTAACCAACCCAGAAACCAGAACATGTAGATGACTATCCTGAACTCGAAAGGATGTTTATCTTATGGGTACTGGGTCAGACATTCTTTCCAAACTCAACTTCTGTTGCTCGTGTTGGTTGGATTCAAGCGTTAGAAGATCTTGACAAAGCAATAGATTATGACTGGGGATCTGCAATTTAAGCCGAATTGTACTATGGGATGGATCATGCGTCCATGGGCGGAGATAACTTCACTGGTTTCTGGGGCATCATAGAGGTAAATATCAAAATTATTATTTTAATTTAAATAATTTTTATGAGCAAATGTAGATTAAGTCAAAATACTAAAATTATGGACTAATTTGCAGTATTCGTGGTATACCTACTTCTGTGTTAGTAAACCAATCTTAAAGACGATACCCAAAGATTTCCAATGTTGGATATGTACATCTCGACCAACTTAGCGAAGGGCACTGGCAGCGACATCTCGGGTTCCAGTTTTGTTCAGAGGTTTCATCAAATGACTCGGAGCCACAACAACGTCGTTTTTCACCCTTACATTGATTTTCCTCAGTATGGTGCTAATGTTGGACAACGTATTCTTGATTATTCTCTGCGTAGAGTTTTTTTTTACACTCCACAATTAGAAAGAGGGGTTTGGTACCTGGGAGAAAGACTGCAGTATCAAATGCAAGGTATATATGCAATTGCAATTAACCCGCCACAACATATGCAAACCTCTGGATCAGATTTTGATCGGCTAAGAAGAACCAATTGGGCGAGGTATGAACTAAATACGCAGAGGGATATTAGTGAAGCGCAGTATGTCACCTGGTACAAGTCAATTGTGAAGCCTATAATTTTGACACACAACATGCACATCTATGGGTTTGGTTTCCCAGGGTTATCACGCCTGTCCCATGATGCAAACATTGTTCCTAGCCAGCCACCTCCAAAAGATCCATGCTTTATGACTTACCCCACCACGGGTGCAAGTTCTTCATCATCTTCGTCAAATATGCCCGAAATTAATTGGGATATGGCAAGTATTACATCACAAGGTGAGCCAACCACGATCCCCATTTTTTCCCAAGATGAGGAACGTGAATATCCTTACTACAATGTCACTGCCAGTGAGGAGGAGTTGCGGAACCAACTGAACGATTTGCATTGGAAGAATCGGCAAATGGAGGCTATACACTTGAATGTGTGTCGGAAATGGCACGAGAACACAATGTTTGGATTGAGACTAACTGTAAATGATGATGGGCGGCGGTCAATATCTTCCGATTCCACCAGGAGCAAAAGATCATGGCACGATAGTGATGAAACACTGGTGGGAGACACACAAGTACGACAGAGTTCTTCTTCACCGCACGTACAGCACAATACTGATGTCGTTTTATAGTTGTAGTGGTAAAAAGGTTCGTTGCTCGAACTTGTGAAGGATTTTCGAAAATTAAATAGAATTGTTTTGACAATAATAAGAAAATACCGAGACTTTGGATTCCACCATTGACCAATTAATTGATAAACTCTAATCAATATTCATGCAATATTCTTCTTTAAAGTGATTCTAATATTTGCCTCTAATAGATTTTTGAAGTAATAATTGTAAGCACGAAGCATGAAACATCAAAAGTATTAAAACCAAGCATGTCCCATCAAAACACTTCACAACTACTCAATAAAAACCAATTTTTCTTTTAAGTTCTATGCAAAAAAATCATGTAAAATAATTGCAATAAATAATTAAAATAGAACTATACCACTTTTCATGGAACAATGGCTTCCTCCGTCGCCTCGGCTAAGGGGTTTAGCTCCTCATATTAATCACTTGCTCAAAATACATATTTGGTGTTCAAAAGTTGATTAAAAGAGTGAAAAGTGCTAAGCAGCGGATTCTGTAGTTGCTGAAGGTCTAAAGCAGAAGTCCGAGTCGTTGCTGAAGAGCTTCGGTGACTGCAGGAAGATGCGACCGTACCTCGTTGTCACTGAAAATAAGTCTGCCACTGCGACTGATTCTGAAGGTCTAATGTTCTTCGTCTTCTTCTTCTTCTCAGCAGCAGCAGGAAAGTTTCTGTATCGACTCTGTTGATTTTTTTCTCGCTTCTCTATAGCTCTAAACTTCTCCAAACTCCCCCAAATTGTTCGTATCTCTAAATATGACTTGAATCAACCTATATATAGCCTCCAAACCACAAAATTACTCGAGTTAATCCAAATATTTTCTTTTTTCTTCACCGCACGTTATGGGATTTTAATCTTCTTTTTACGCGTTAACTTGGTTTCCAAACTCTCTCAAACTCTCTCAGGACTGAATAAGGACTCCATACACTCCTATCTTGCCGTAAACTCTTCACAAATTCTTTTGTAAACCGAAAATAACTCAAATTGTGAATTCTCCCTGTTTTGCTCCAACACGGATTTCTATCCCTGTTTAATCGATTCTACAGCTCATACCATACTTGTTTATCCTTAACAGAGTTAACCCAACGAAAATCAGCCATTGAATCGCCTTAAAAATCGTCCAAAAATTAAACAGAAAAATTCTGTTTTCTGTAAAGAAAATTCCCGCCAATTTTTGTTTTGAAATTTTTAGAAATTTGACCTCCTCCTATCCAGTGCCGGTCTGTGCTTAGCAGCTGCTTGGAAATGGGTTACCCCTTATCCAAAATGAGAGTCCGAATAGCAAGTGTCCTCCCAGGAGCCTTTAACAACTTTTCGAGCCAATTTTCCCAAAAATGTTTATTCCCCAAAAATACCTACAAAGGGATAAAATACCAACATTAGTACAAAAATGGGTACTAAAAATATACACAATAGAGATGAAAATAGACACATAAATGCGTCTATCAAATACTTCACCACAAACTGTGCCTGTATCTCAACCTCAAGTATTTCGGATAGATCCTAGGCGCATTTCATCATCATTCTCTCCATACAACCCAAATGATTGCTACAATGTTACACCACCACCACAACAACAACAAACATCTTATATGCTCGGAGGAAAGAAAGCACCGAGTGCTTTCTAACAATCGCCTAGTGCTTTCCAATTGCCTAATGTTGTTCAACCATCTTTATCTCCTTATGGAAATTTACTTAATATGTTGGCAATTGGGGATATCCCAGGTCTATCCCCAGGTCTTGGAGAATTCTTGACTCCAGAAGATAACAATGGGAGAGCTAGCGATGAGCGACGTTATAAAGATTGTTTGTAATTTTTAATTCTGCTACATTTGTAATTTTAGTTTTAAAAGTACGACGGTCGGAATTAAATGAAATTACATATGTTTAAATTAAGCGTTTTACATTAGCTTCACTGAATTACGGCGGACTACATTAGCTTCAAAGAATGGGTTGAAACTGTTCAACACCTTAAGGATTTCGAAACATTTTTCGAAAGGAAAAGCCACATTTTTCCATCTTCGCCATTCAGCTAAAGATCTTGTTATCATCTCAGCATCAGTTTCACCTCTCAGTCTATATCGATTGGCTTGTATAGTTAAAGCTACAAACTCACTTACTTCTTTCTTAATTGTACGAAAACGATTTTCTATGTCGCATATAACACGACGACTCAGATTATGGGTGTCACTACAGAACCCGTCGTGAGTCAACTCGCCAGAAACCGATTTTTGACAGAGTTTCCTCTGTTTTATGATTATTTCCGGCCACATTCAGGCCATCTAAAGCTCCTTCCCTGCAACCTAACATTCATCTAATTCAAATTCAATTCAATCAACAGATTCAATACCAACGAAACTTACTCATCTTCTCAAATGGGAAAAGGGAAAAAAAAAACAAATAACAGGTCTTTACTGTACAAGGAATTGAAAATCATCATTACCACAAATCAAACAAGAAAATGCTAGAAATCTAGCTCCAATTCATACTAAAAACACGAGAATTCCATAGATAGAAACCCCGAAGGATATTGAGATTTGAAGGCTAATTTTTTTTTTTTTTTTAAATCTATCTCTTCAATCAAAGTCTCACCTCTGAGTATGAATTTATGATCTTCACCATTTTTCCAAACAAAATCAAACCATCCGTTGTTTCTCAGCCAAGCCACTTCGATTCATGCCCGTATAATAACCACCAATGATTGTCTTGCAAGCCACAATAGTTAACTCAACAGACATCCTTCTCACACCATTAGCAATCAATCACCAGGCCAATCGTTATGTTCTTCTCGACTCATACGAACCCAAAAAGTCTTGGTAGTAAAATAAATCTCTTAGGCATTTAAACAAACATATTATATGCGTTACTTGATGTCTCGTGATAGACGCATTTATGTGTCTATTTTCATCTCTTTTATGTATAGTGTTAGTACCCATTTCTGTACTAATTTTGGTATTTTACCCCCTTGTAGGTGTTTTTGGAAAAATGGGCTCTTGCGGGAAAATTGGTTCGAAAAGTTGTTAAAGGCTCCTGGGAGGACATTTGCTATTCGGACTCTCACTTTGGATAAGGGGTAACCCATTTTCAGGCAGCTGCTAAGCACAGACCGAGACTGGATAGGGGGAGGACAAATTTCTTCACGTTTTCAAATATTCAAAAATGGCGGGAATTTCTTCCTTACACAGGCGATTTTTTTGGATGGATTTTTGATCGATTTTTAGGGAGATTAAAGGCCTGAATTTGATTGGGTTTGTTCCTATGGACCTAACAGGCAAGGTAAGGGTGTTGGAATGGATCCAAAGTGGCTAGAACTCGAATTGGAAGCGAAAACTTTCCAAAAAATATCATGGTTTATTTTGCAAGTTTCTTGGTTTATTCTTGGAAACTTACGTGTAGAAGTGGAAGGAAACTCTTCTTAAAGACTTGTTTCTATCAAGGGAGGAGTTTGGAGAGCTTTTATTGATCGAATGCACGTGAAACAGAAAAAAAAAAAAAGAAAAGGAAATATCGAAACTTGCTGTGGAGAAAAAAACCAAGTTTATTCTCGAATTTTCTTTGCTCTACTATGTATAAAAGGGTTGGTTAGGGTCCTAGGAAGGAAAGGAAGAAGTTAGGGGAAGTTTAGAGCCTTAGAGAAGCTAAAAAAACCATTGGAAGAAATCACGTTCTGCTGGTGCAAAACTGAACCGGAGAAGACGAAGAACACAGAACAGCGGAAAAAGAAAGTTGCAGAGGCAGACTTATTTTCAGTGACAACGAATTACGGTCGCATCATACAGCAGTCACCAAAGCTCTTCAGCAACGATTCCGTCCGCTGTATTAGACTTTCAGCGACTCCAGTATACCCTTTTCTCTCTTGTAATCAACTTTTGAACACCAAACATGTATTTTGAGAACACGATTAATATGAGGAGCTAAACCCCTTAGCCGAGGCGACGGAGGAAGCCATTGTTCCATGAAAAGTGGTATAGTTCTATTTTAATTATTTATTGCAATTATTTTACATGATTATTTGCATAGATTTTCAACTTAAAATTGATTTTTATTGAGTAGTTGTGAGTTGTTTTGATGGAACATGCTAGGTTTAAAAACTTTTGATGTTTCATGCTTTGTGATTACAACTACTACTTCAAAAATCTATCAGAGGCAAATATTAGAATCACTTTAAGAAGAATATTGCATGAATATTGATTAGGGTTTATCAATTAATTGGTCAATGGTGGAATCCAAAGTCTCGGTGTCTTCTTTATAATTTGATACAATTTTATTTTAGTTAATTTGAGTCTAAAAGAATCCTTCACAAGTTCGAGCATCGAACCTTTTCACCACTATTTTTACTACAATTAAAACTCACATCATCTCGCAACTTCAATGTTAAATAGCGTATCTCCGAAACCCCAAAACTAAAAATTATTTTTTTCAGAAGATTAATTAGGCCGACCGAGCGAAGCGAGGGAGGACTTTATATATGGTGACTTTGTGTCAATGTGGCACGTGACTTTTTTTCCAAATTGAAGCAAAAAGATTGGATTTTGTTTAATTTGGTGTCCCATTTGAAATGACGCGACCACCCCTCCCTTTTAGTCCAATTACTATAACCCCTTAAGTATCATATTTTTCAGGGGTATAATTGGAAAGCAAACTAGAATATAACATATTTAAAAATCCGTGCCTTGGAATTTTACAAATTTTATCTCGTTGGAAAGCTTTTAAAGAAATCTACGCAATGAGTACAAACAACAATATCAAATTTAGAGTTTTTACGAAAATTTCGGAGGTGTTTATCCTTTTAGGCACAATTTTTTAAAATTGAATGCATAATCATTATGCAAACCACAACTAAGGATGCATAACATATTATGCATCCATATTTTGGTTTATGCATCAACTAATTTTCCATTGCAACTAATGAAACGACGTGCTCCCTCCGTTTCAGGAAAAGTGATATTTCCATTTTAGGCACAATTTTCTAAAACTAATTGCATAGCCATTATACAAAATTTAGTTTTGCGCCAATTTTTTCGGTCGGCCATCCCATCGTGGCAGCGGTCATCTAGTTTAACCAATCAGCAAAACTAAAAATTAATTTGATCTTTAGATCTTTAGCTTAATCTATAGAATCGGGCTATTAGCAATTTTCATGCTTAATGGGTACATACAAAATCTAAATAAGAAAATAAAAATTGACCCAGATTCAGAAATTGATTCAACAAAATGATAAAACAGAAGTTCAAGTTCCTCAAATTAACCTGCACAATCAACCATGCAAAATCAATATTAGTATATTACTAAACCCTAGTTTTAAATTTGTCGGTTTATAACCTTAAATCATCAAAATCATCATCACCGTGGAGTTAAAGTACCAACTACCAACCATACAGAGATAAAGAAGAAGAAAAAATCAAAGCAGAAGAAGAAAAACAGAGGTGGTGAGGAGGCGCAGCCGCAGGAGAAGACAGTAGGGTGTGGGGAGAGAAAGAAAAGAAAGAGGAAAAAGAAACGAAGAAACAAATGATAATTGTCTGCTAGGGTTTTGGTGCATTTTATACCTTAAACGTAAGGATAGGATGAACCCTAGATGATCTGACGGTCAGGATTACATCTAACTTATTAATAAGGTATTTGGACGGGTTGACGTGTTGCACCCGCGGGTTTTACGGGCGGGGGCGGGCTAACCCGTTTTCCCACAAGCCACCATTTCTCTAATCGTAACCCGGCTTGTTTAGAAACCAGCCAAGCCGGGCGCGGGTTTTCACGGTCCGGACAGGGCAAACCCGCGCGTTTTCGGCTTGTTTACCAGCTCTAGTGCGCTAAATGTTTTAACTCACTCAACAAATCAACAAATTTGTTGGTTTGAACATCCATTTTTCATGTTTGTTGAGTCCATAGTGGGAACAAAATCAACAAACTTCAAGTTTGTTGAGTCCGTAGAAACTGCTCTAAGTTATGAATATTTTTATCTACATACCAAAGGAGTTGCCCTTATAGATATTGTAGAGGTACCAACCCCTAGTCAAAAATTTGGTCTCACTTCATTTTTGAAGTTGGGTCAAGACTCGAGATAGTTCAGTTCCATTTCCCCTCCCAACCAACCAGACAGATTAGACAGTAAGGGTAAAAATGTCTTTTGGTCATGATAATTAACCTCCTACTCTCTCACATAACCCTTCCCCAATTTCTCAAATTAACTTTAGGGTTTCATATGATGGTAATCACAGTTGGAGCTACTCAGAGATCATATAACTATAACCAAGTAATTTTGGTGGAAATTTCATTCTTTGTCGGGTAGGAAGATGGAGTAATTGGTGATGAATTAGAGTCTTGGAAAGGGGATTATATTATTTATTAGATTGAGTTTGTTTCTCCTTAATTTTGTAAAGAATTCCCCTTTCCAGCACTCTAAGCCATCAGCGATTCGTCATTTGAGAGATTCTCCTAAAAGGGCTTCAACTGGTGTTGAGGTCTGTCTTTAATGGTGGAAATTTAATTTCTTTCTTCTTCAGCTAACAGCATTCTCCGAGGTAATCAGGTATTCCAATTCCAATTCCAATTTGTTTTAGATTCAAATTGAAATGCCATCCTGTTTCCTTTTTTAATTAGGGTCTCTAAGAGAGGTATATAAACCAAGTGATTTCTGGGGAAATTTCCTTACTAGCTCTGGTTTCCAACTCCCAGCCCTAGGTAATCTCGTATTCATAAATTCAAATTTTTCCTTTTATGAGCTATTTGTTATTATGTTTTTGTTCTTCTTCATGTTTAGCCTCTTTGCATATCAATTTGGGTTACATTCACTATTAGGAAGCAACTAGCAGCTCCATCAATAGTTATTTATAATTTTTAAGCATACAACGCCCTCGAATTGGTTGTGGTGATCATGTAACCACAATGTCCACCAATACTATGTCGACAGTGGTTGAGATTAAGAAGAAAAGAGCATATAAAAGAAAAGGTTGTGGTGGTACAACTAATACTACAACTGTGATGGAGATCAAGAAGAAAAGACCATATAGAAGAAAGAAGCACCTTCATCATGATTTAACTGTCCAAGAAATACTAACCAAGCTTCCGGTTCGGACACTGCTAAAGTCTGTTCTTGTATCAAAACTCTGGTATAATTCGATTCACAATGATCATAAACGCTTAGCTTGTTCTCATTTCCTTCAATCACAGAAAAGGCCCCAGGTTATCTTTAAACTTTCAAATGTCAGGTCTGGGGTTTTTTAAACGGGTGAGCCTAGGTATGGGTGTCACCTTTTCAAATTTACTAATGGAATTTAGGGGAACTGGTTGGTTACTGTAATCTTTGACAAGTTTCGAGGTGGTCCTACTGATCATCGTGATTTAGGGGAACTGGTTGGTTACTGTAATGGTTTACCTTGTATGGCACGAGTGGGTTATATGATAATGGACCCAAACAGGAACGATGTTCTCTATATCGTTTATCCAGCCAGAATTGGAATACGCACCCCCAATGCCCAGATTATCTGTCACGGATTTGGGTTCGATCCCTTAGCAAACAAGTACAAGTTGGTAAGTGTTTTTCGTACTGCTCAAAAGGAGCTTAACGCTGTTGTATTTACACTGGGAACTAAATCATGGAGAAATGTCACTGCTACATGCATGCCCATATCAGGTTGTGCTATTACAAATATAAGGGCGCCCACGGGTTGTGACAAATCAGCCATCTTCTGTACTAGTAGCACCAGTGGATGCTTAGCCTGGAAGATAATAACTAGTTTGGAGGGAGCAGGATCTAACAGTATGGAAATGTAACTGTCGTTCAATCTCCATGAAGAGAAGTTTCAGTTTATTCAACTACCAGCTAAAAGTACAGCTGACGAGCAGAAGAAGAACTTGCTTGTTGATTATCCTCATCTTCTGGAGTTCAAGGGATCTCCTTGTATTGCACGTATTGAAAAAATATCAGTGAATGGAAGTAATTATCCTCATCATTGTTGTGTTGTTCATCAGGGTAGTAGTAGTTGCTGTTGTTGTTTTAAAGTTCATTTGTACGTATTGAAGGATAATGTCAAGCAAGTGTGGGTTAAGGAGGAATGTTTTGATGTTGGTATAAATTCTACTGATGCCACATGGTTAAGGAACGCGGCACTAGATTCCTGCTGCTTTTGCTTCGGCAGTACCACTATGCCTCCTACACGCATCTACAGTTTCTCAGATCAGATGTTCCTATACTGGTTAACCAGGAAATTTCTTCGAATTTACAACTTGCGTTCTGGAAAATTTCAGCTTGTACTGCCTAGTAAGTGTGAAGATGGTGTTATCTTTGAAGCTAAGATGAAAGAACCACAGCACATCTTTGTTTCTGGTGATGATGATGCTTATTCCTCCAATATGGATTATCAGCTGCACTGTCATGAAGAGAACTTCCTTTCTCTGCAAACCTTCGTACCAGAAGGAGTGGCAGGACTCAAAGCTGATCATTTCTCTGAGTTGAAGAGAGAAGGCCGTCCATGTAAAGCATTTGTGCTACTCAACAGAGGCTCAAAAGTGTTGTATCCTTTTTGAATTTATGTACCAACTTATCTTGGTGGTTGTCATCAGCTTACAAGATTAATTTAGTAGTCAGATTTTAGAGTTACAGACATGCTTTATTAGGAGATTTGATAGTGAACTTTTCTGCAAAATCATTCATGTATTCAGAATTAAGGTTCAGTAATTTTGTTCTCATTTAATTTAATTGTCTTTTTTTCTTTTCTTTTCTAGCTTTCATCCCAATTCTATGAAATTTTGCTGAAGCAAGACCAATTTATTTAAATAGATAAGCCGCAAGTGGTTGCAGTTACTGTGATTACCGTTGATAACGTCACGTTAAGGTTTCTCCAGAATTTCTTTCCCACATTTCTTAGTTGGGCACATGTGAATTCTTACAGATATTATCATATCTTCGACAATCCGAAAAATCTGGCTATCCACTGTATCCAGGTACAACAATGTTATGCTGAGCCTGACTGATTATATTCGACAATTGCTAAACTTAGCGGTGAAGTTTGGCTTGGTTGACCATAGCTAAACATGACCTGCTCGTATGGATAATATTGTGGATGCGATGGGCATTTAATGGTTTGCAAAATGACTAAAACTAAAATCTTCGCAGTACAAACTAATTAGGAGCCGGGAAGAAGTACTGGCCCGAAATAATGGAAGTCAACATGGTACAATTGCACATATTTGTATATCCAGTACTTCTCTGTATCAGTGTAATTGGTTTGTATTCATTCACACCTCCTGTGCAATAACTATGCTCAACCGAACCCCAAAAAATTAAAATAAAGCTGGAAAAATTTCGGGCACGTATCGAAGGATAATTTTAAAGTGGCTATTGTTTTTTTGAATCTTATTATGTTATTCTTATAATAATAATACTTGCCAGCTTTTGGCAACTAATTTTCCTCTTGCATCTTTGCCTATGTAGAGATCCAAAATTTCCTTCTGGTATTTCATTACAAAACTTAAACCCAGGAGGAAAATTCCAGTCCAAGAGATTGGATCCAGTGCATTTTTATGCCGAGGAGAAGACCATCCCAATTAAGAAGATTTATCAAAGGTTGCATGCATACAGTAAGCAAATAACAAGCAAGAATGACAGAATCAGCCATTACTGACACAGAGAAGTAAACTTCAAAAAAAAAATATCAGAAAAACTGACACATACTAAAAGAGCACAGGAAATCCATCAAAGATCTTTGTCATAAGAGAAAAGTCCTGCACTCGTTTTCGGCATTGCTTCATTAATCTGTTTGAGCTTGCGAAGGTTCTCGTAGTCAAACGCACCCATCATGAAATGACGCTTTCGACTAAACCTGTCACCATACTGTGAAATTTCCACCCTTTCTTCAGCTGATCTCGCTCTGTCAAAAGCCGAAAAGGGATCAAGTCCTGCAACAGATGCAGATATGAAGAATATGAGTAAAATATGCTTTGAAATGGTCAAACTGGATACGGATTCAGCACTAACACATAAATGAACCTCCTACAAGTACAACTTTTACGTCTAAAATGACAATAAGTTGGAAGAAAACACGAACTGCAGACGAAAAAAATAAAAGCCATTCTCAAGTCAAGGAAATACCTGTCGCCCTGCTAACTAGATTCAAAAGGTAAGTTCCATCCACAAGTTTAGCACAAATATTGCATATTTTTCACCCAAACTATACTTCACCCGCTCCAAAATAGTTTATGCATTAGCATGGTCTTTGATTTTCGACACAATAGAGTCAACAACAGAAGTAGCTACTTTTTCCGGCCTCACAAAACTCCATAATCTCACGGAAAACCCATGGTCCAATCTGTTATGCAACTCTTCCTGCAGCGAAGTCCAGAAGCCAGCAATGGATAACAGATTCAAGTAAGATGAAAATAGAAGAATTGAAGAAACCCCTTTTAGACCACAGTTCTCTCGAAACAGACAATAACAACTTTTGGATGGTGGTCTCTCGCTTATCTATAGGCAATACAGCTTATTTCCTCAAAAAGCAGTCCCAAGCATTTATCTCTCACATCATCTCCATTAAGTGCCTTGGCCAAAATTGCATCAATATCAAAAGTATCGTCTACAGGTAGATGTGATTGATTATCCTCAACTTCCTCATCCACAATCTCACCTTCCTCCAAAGAATTTTCGGCTTTCTCCTCTTCCACAATCTCACCTTCCTCAACTGTTGAGTTATTAGCAGAAAACGATCAATTTCAACTTGTTTAAGCTTCTCAAAATCCCTATCTGTTATCCACCACAATACTTGTTCTTCATGATCATAAACCCTTGGTAAAATAAAGCCAGGATTCTGGGTACGAACAGGAATTTTGTCCAAGGAGAGAACAAAATGCACCTATACAAGCGTGCAACAAACACACACTCGGAATCTCTTCTTGGTGCAAACTGTAAAACAGCTCCCTATCATCATACCGTTCCCACATTCTACCATATCTATCTGCTACATCCTCATGTTGATACAAGTACTGGCACATAACCATCAATTCCCCATCCACATCTTCTGTTATATGCTTGATAATTGCAATTTTAGGTTTTTCATTTCATCATCTGGAGCTGTAAAAGTAGGATCACCAACTTCGAACCTAAACTTCTTATTCTTAAACGACTTTGCAGTACGCTTTCCCTGGACTCATCTCCGAAGTTGTCATCTTCAAGAGTTGTCTTAGTCGTTACACAAGTTGCAATCCTTTTCCTGTGAAAAGAATTTAAATGTCAAACTAATGCATTCTCAAACATCAGTCTAAAATTCATAAATTCCCAAAGCATATAGCAAATCAATAAAACAATCGGAACGGCTATTTCGCGTTTTCCTCCACTAATCAACCCTTTCTCCATGGTACAACAAAAATAAGCCAATCAACTCGATAAACACTATTCATGCTGGGCAATTGCCTCCTAGATAGGTCTACGACTAATTTCATATCGCAATTTTTTTCCTATTACACATTCCATTTGAGATTCTAATTGATTCTTTAACCTTCCATACCTACTCTTGACCTAATTATCACATACTCAAATCATAATAATTAAATTAGGGAAACTTTAATTTCCCTAATTTGAAGATCAAACAAAAACAAAATATACACTGATTTCCTTGAAATTTGTCGGTATGTTTCCAATCAATAGAAAATTACACCCAACACAAACAGAACAACTCAATAAACAAAGAAATCAAGAAAAGAAAAAACTCTTGAAAAAGAGCAGAGAGATGAGGAAATTAGTACTCAATCTTGGTCTGTGATTGTTGAGTGCTTCTTGGTAATAAGCAAAAGAAAAACCAGGGAGAGAGAGAGAGTATGGGCTTTAATGATATGAGAAGTTGAAGAATGTAGTAGAATATGAAAGGGAAAAATGAAGTTTACATTTCTAAGATTGTAGAACGTATAGGAATATGATGTATTTTGAAATTGAAATGAGGTGTAGAAGATAACACTGAGAAGAAAATAAGGTAAAGTTTTGAGTGGAGAAATTAATGACACAGACTACTAAGCAAGTAAAAACAAATGATATCCACTTGTAGCAACTGTGGCTTTACCAGAGGAAGCTTGGTTAAGAAGAAACATACTGCATTCCTTCCTTCCAAAGTAGGGGCAAATGTAACTCACTACAAGTTACAAAGTAAAGGGACTAAAGGAAAATCAAGAACTAGGTTTATGTGTAAAGGAGAACATTTAAATATCAGTGTCAGCAAGAGAATTTTGAATTGATAAATGAATAGGAACTCAAGGAAATGATTGCCACTAAATAAATATAACTTGAGCTGAAGAACTACTAACATACCTCCACACCAATAGCTTCCTTTCTGGCAGTAGTGGCTTTTGTGGGAGTTGGATCACTTGCCACACAATGACTGCCCTCTCCTGGGACCTTCATAAAACAATGTTCCAGCTTGCTTGGGGGAATAAGGAGCCAGTCATAGCCAGTACTTCCGTCGCCCCTGCACAAACAAGAGCTCTTAGCATACATAAGAATAAAAATGACATAAATGGCAACATCAAGATGGATGATGATTAACTGCTTAATTACCATGTGTACTTGCGGCCGGCAGCTTCTGCAGCTCTGCAACAAGAGAATATGTAAGAGGAATCACAAATCCTGAAAAGCGGCCAATAACACTAAGGATTCAACAAAATGCAAAATCGTAACGATATTACCTTTGTCTTCGCTTTATTTTTCCTGCTATTAATTCTTCTCTAAATAAAGCCATGCTCCTCATTTCCTCCTCCTCCTCAAGAGACATTCCAGACTGGTCATGAATAGATGATGCTTCCATTTGAGGAAATGTAGAGTACCTACACTGCTGTAACAATTCAAACAAGTTCACTATCTCTCTAAACACTACTATGAAATCTAAGAACGAGAAACCTAGAATCAAAACAGAAAAAGCCTAAAATCAAACCAAACTAACCTCAAACTGATGCAAACAAATCTCGAACCGAAATAATAAAACTCCAATCGAAAGAAGATAAAGCCTAAAATAGAAAACAAAACAAAAACTCAAATCGAAACAAAGAACCTGAAATCAAGACAAAAAAACCTGAAATCGAAACAAAAAAACTAAGATCGAAACAAACAAGCCTAAAAATCAAAACAAAAACCCTAATTTTATACACACAATAATTGAAATCACTCGGACGAAATTGAAAAAAAGAGAACCTAGAAAAATTACCTGTTGGTGATTTGCGGTTGGATGCTGGTTTAATTGTTCGGAGGTAGCTGCGGCGGTGGTGTAAATTGGTTCGAGTTAAAAGAGAGAGACGGGAGAGAAATAATGAGCCTTCTGTATGCCGTTGTAAAGTGGTTTATAGTGGGTTGAGAATCTTGTGAAGGCTCAGGATTTCTTTATCGGAGAAAAGTAAATAGAAGCAAGGCTTCCAACATGTTTGATTGCATGACTCCGCGTTTGATAGGCAACTCGACGCGAGTGAGACCATTTGTTTTTTATTTGAGTCAAATCTGACTGGTTACTTGATTCAAATCTAATTTCTGGTTTGGACCCGTTTGAAATTAAGTAACAAAATGCCCCTAACTCATGATATCAAATCACTGGCTCGCATATTTTTGAGTCGGGTGAATCAGATTGTCCTCAAAAAACAAGCATATTGAGTCAGATCCATATAAGTCAGTCAGATTTAGGTAAATCAGATCCAAAAAAATGCAAACATGGTGTTAGTCTAATGATGCGTCAAGATTTAAGAAAAAGAGCAAACATGGTGTTAGTCTAATGGTGCGTCAAGAGTTCAGATTCAACGCTAAAAACTTTGCCTGAAATGCTAATTCAAGTTAACGGTGCAAGGTGTCGCTTAAATGTGAACTTGATTCAAGTTTAAGGGGCCAAATGGTTTGGGATTGAGAAGTTGTCTCTTGAATGTGAACTTGATTCAAATTTGTGGGGCCAAAAGGTTTGGCGTTGAGAAATTTAATTTTTGTGTCAAACCATTCGACGCTTTAAATCTGAGCAGTTAGATTTTCAAAAATTGATCATTATGCTATTTACGCCTAACCATCGGCGAGTCAATAATTCCCTTTTTTTTTCTCTTTTTTTTTTTTTTTTTAAGCACAATAATACTCGTTTTTATTATTCTTATCCCTAACAGTTGTCAATTTATCGACAAATATGGCAAGATATCGAAATTTTTTGGAAAATTATATATGAGTTTATTATTTTTATCTTGATTATAGGAATATACTTAATTTTATCTTCCAAACTTAATTAGTTGCCAATCACCCACAGTCAACTAATAACATATATGGCAAAAAAAAATTGGAAAAATGGTATTTGAATTTATTATTTAACATGACTACAAGGATATTTTATTTTTTATGGTTAATTTTCATTTCTTTTAGACGTAATTATAGGGATATATTTTTAATATTTAAGTAATTATAGCATTTTCACTTTAATACTTAGTAGACTCATGACTCGGCTGACTCAGAACTTGGACCGATCCATCACTGACTCGGTGAGTAAATGGTTAAAACTTGGCTCGCCTAAGTATTTGATGTTCGAGTAACTTGGCCGATCCTTCCAATACGTATTACATTCCCATTTGGTGCTTTTATTGTAAATGTTAAAATCTAACGGTTTCAATCTTCTGTGTCAAATCATTTGGCGCTTTATTGATTCATGAATTGTTATAGAGCTTGGACCTTGATTCAAGCTGACGTGTCGCACGTTGAATCTTGATTATTAATGCATGATAAGACTAAGCCTAAGTACACACATGATCCATCAATCAATCTTATGGACCAACTTAGCCCCTTCACAGTTTCAAGTCTTCATCAGAGGCCTTTTGTAGGTCAAAAGTTACACCAGAGTAGCAATACTTTCATGCAATGTTTTCAGACTCATATGAGTCACCTCAACATTTTAAAAATTTAGTCGACTCTTAGATATGAATCAAATCTAACAAGAATCGTACAGATTTCTTTAAATTTCGAGTCTTGACCATCCTTTGGCCTTTGACCAGTCAATTTATCTTTGTTATAAAACACCAGAAGAAAAGCAGCCAAGGAGATTCGAACTCTTCTATTCACGTCCGCTAGATTTACAGACCACTGTTTTGTGTAAAAAAAAATTTATTTCCCTTCACATGAAGATAAATAAATCAAACCTAAATCGCTATATGCCCAAAGAGTCATTTAATAGAATTTGGTTAAGAGTGTGGGATTGCATGGTCCCAGATTGTTGTTGAAAGATTTCTCATTTGGCTTTCCGTCCGCTGATTATTTGTATGATTATAATGAACTTACATTGGATTTATTGGAACACAACATTATAATGGTTTATGGGTTTAGTTTTTGTCATCATTTCATTAAATATTGCATATTTAAGCAATTCCTATCTTTTCTTTTCAAGATAATATAAAATGAATATGCGATTTGATTCTCAAAATATGAAAATGAGTCATGTCGTGATTCACGTTCTCACAACATTGCTTTCATGTATTACCGTTACTCGAGTCATTTGTTCTTTACTAGAATTAGGACTTGAGGTTACAAATGATGCCATAAGTCCATAATGACCTGGTCACTAGATTGTCTCTCACTTTCTCAGAAAGTGTTAGCCTTCAAATCTATGGGTTACTTTTTCATATTTTGTATCATTTTTTAATGACTAAACAAAATCATTTTGCGTTTTTAAGGTTTTATTTTGTTTTTCATTTAATTTGTTTATTTTCACTCTCAGTTTGTTACTTTTCCAATTTCAATCTTTGTATCAAAAAAATTTAATACTAAATTAGATCTTCTAAGTTTCTCTCTCCTCTTTAGCTCATTCTCAAAACCTAAAAAAAAAACTCACCACCATTATAACTTACTGCTCAGATCTAGCTAGTCCATTTTTTGGCTAGATCTGAGCAGTTTTTTTTTTTTCCAATGCTTGTTTTGTTAGATAGATAGTAGTTTAGATTAAATTTGTTTAAGTTTTTGCTTCAATCTCCATTGTTTTTAGGAGTTTTTTTATGGTGTTCTTGTGAGTGTTTTTCCCTTTTGTTTATGTCTACTCCTTTATGGAGATTCTTTATGCGCTCTCGTAACGTTTCTTTGTGATCTCAATGGAGATTTTAGATAGAAGTTCAAGTGTGGTGATCAAGATTCAAGACTTTGGGCATATCACTCTCTCATATTTTTATGAAGATCTCTTTTTCAAGAAGAAAAAACCTTATCAAAATGGTTGGATTATAATCCCCAAACCATTCTTTCAATCTTAGGATTGCTTGGTACTCTTGTTGGTGGTACATTACTTCTCTTCACGAATTACTCTTTATTAGTAACTTTTAAAATTGTATTTCGATTTTTGATCTTGATGTTCTTGAAGTCCATGTAATCTCTATTTTATCACGAATGAAATTTTATGAGATTTATCAAAAAAATAAAAATCAAAATCAATCTTTGTGTGTCCTGGGGATTCTTTTGTTATTGCACTCATCTTGGCAAATTATAAATGCTAACTCATCACTGTTAATATGGAGTAGGTAACACCATAACAGTGCGTGCTTCCAGTACAAGTATCTTAATCAATTATAATTTTTATTGGCATTAATTAAATTGATAGGTAACAATATTATTAGAAATTTCCTAAAATAGATTTTGTTACCGTTTTCTTGAAGTGGTTAGTATCCAATGCTTAGGCCATCTTAAAATGACAAATAACATAATTCGACTTATGATTAACAATATAATCAACCAAATACTTTCCTTAAATTGTATATTAGTATAGCCAAACGTAATTTCAGAATAACATTCAAAACTCGAATATGTATTTTTGTCATCCTAAAATGTGAATTATGAGAACAATCACTTGTTTAGTTATGTAAATATATCTCATGTGGTAAACATACACTAAATACAAATATTAGAAAAGATCCACATAGTTTTTGTGTTGTATAGTTTGGCAAAATTGGTTTTACTTCATGAATATATCCTTCCTATAAGAAATGTTATCAGAGCGAGAAGTATCTTGCTTGAATTGTGGGAAAACAAATCTAAGACTTAACAGTTGAACTTGTTGGTTATAATCAAACCAAGCAAGTATAAGCAATTAGGTCTAAAGATAAAGTTTGTTGTATATCCACTCTCATCATAACTGTCTACAGTATTTGAAGTGAAAGTTTGTTGTATATCCACTCTCATCATAACTTTCTAAACAGAATCATCCTCTTTGCATACTTTGACAAAGTTTTTTCCTACTAGTGTTTGTTATTCTTATGAAATTTACTGACTAATTAAAAAAAATTCTTGTTTCCTATCCAAAGCACTATTTTCTTCGAAAACTCAGGTCACTGACTAAATCTCGAAATGACATAATTGTTAAGAGCTTAGGACTATTATGAAAGCTCTCTGATTCCCATAATATTACGTGTGCTAAGAAGTAATCTCACACGTTACATATACAAAATAACTTTTCATTTTCCCACAAAAACAAAAGCGAAAAAGGCTGCTTACAATTTTATCATATGCCCTTTTTATTTGTTCACATGATCTTTAGTTATAGATTAAAAATAGTCAAAAGATAACTAATACGACAACAAACTTTTCCCCCAAAACCTGTGTATGATTATGGAAGCTCACCCCACTTGTAACATATTGGTTTCGTTCCATTCTTCATATAAATTTATGACTTCCTTTCTCATTTCTGGAGGACAACAAATGAAATTAATTGATGTTTGAAACATGATACAGATCATGAATATAAGCATTTCTGATTATGTGTCATATGTACTCCAGTTTCAATAACGATGCTAATGGTCTTGGAGTCAAGGATATGGTAAAGTTTCTATATTAAGATTAAGAATCAGAGGTGAGGAATAAGAGAATAATTGCCAATGAAGCTTAAAGGTGGCTTTCCACCATCCATGCTCAGAGCAGTTTCCAACTGTTCTATTCAGTCGCAAGATAATCTCAGAAAAAGTAGGCCTCGCCACAAATTTTTTGCCCCAACATGCTTTAATCAATATGGAAAAAAAGAAGCATACATCTTAGTAATATCGACTCATTCACAACTATGTTTACGAGGATAACTCATTTTCACTTCCTTAGTGATTTAAAAACTTAACCAGGAAAAGAAGTGACATTCACAACTGTTTTAACGAGTAAAATTGACACTAAGCATAGAAACTTGTGTTCAGATTAACACCATTTTGAAGTTCTTTGATCAAAATATGTGCATGGATTCGTATGATGTCCACTACTTCATAAACACGATTTAGGCACTAGTAGTGAGCCTCGTACTTACAATTAACATGAACTTACAATTATTATCTAACAATGCAACTTTACCAAATCAGTCTCTGTTCAATTTTAGATATATAAAAGAGTAACCTTTGGTTGTGTTGGTTTGCATTTATGTTATTTGTTTGATAGCTTTACATTGATGGCGTTGAATGTGAGATATGAATTAACTAGTAATGCTTTGTTTCACTGAAAATCCTGTGTTTTATGGTAATGCTGAGAAACTTTAGGTTGTGTATAATTTGATTTTCATTTTAGTTGTTTGGTTTGGTTATATAAAATCGATGCTGTTGAATAATGTACTAGTAGTACACAATGGCTCCGCAAGTTAACTGTGTTGGACTTGCTAATTGAGAAGTGTATACTTCCTCCACTATCATAGCATATTTTTCCCGTTTGTTTTACACTTTCATTTAATTAGCCTGGAGTTTTGATTCCATGCTTTGTCACTGTAAAAGCATATACACTAGCCTTGTTTCTTTATCTCGTGTTTGCAATACATTTGCAAGATGGACAAAAAAGTTCTTCCTCTATCATCTCTGATTCCTTGTTCAATCAATTGCAGAGACCAAAACCCCAATTTCAGTTTCCAAAACATATGACAGTGAGTAATGGTGGATTGTTTCCCGCTAATCGAGGGGGGGGAGCACAAGAAGAAGCAACACCAGCTAAAAAGTGGGGATTCAATCATTCAAGAAGAAGATGGAGTTTCATAAATTGAACATAAAAGATGGTTTTGATTTGTGTTGAATGGATCTGTTTTTGATTTTTATGTTGAAATTGAATGGATCTGTGTTTGGTTTCTGTGTTGAATAGAGATTTGAAGATGGTAAAAGCTTAAACAGGACCACAAATTAACTTAATTAAGTTTTAATTTCAACATTAACTAAACAAAACGGGTTAACCCGTAAACCCGCAAGCTTTACCCGTTACGGGCGCGGGTTGAAGAAATGACCACTCGTGAAGAATATCAACCCGCAGGTTTTTGCCCGTGTTAAACCGAACCCGTGTAACCTGTAACAAGCCAACCCCGGCCCGCTCGTTTGCCAGCTCTAGACGGCTCCACCTGAAACAACAAAAAGATAAAGTTTGCCTCGCTCTTAGGATATTTTGCTAGAAATGCAAACTTAGGTATTTATAGACCAAGGATGTTTGGACACCAAGGAATTTCCAAAACCGAAAGTATTCTCAAGATATGCAATAAATGCCCATTCGGTTTTCCTAATTCCAGGAAATGCTTTGTCCAATATTTTCCGAAATCTCTCAATAGAAAATCTCCAATTAGTAAATGCACATTACTAATTTTTATTCTCTAAAAATATGCATTTAATTGCTGGTAATTAAAGCATATAAAACTAACAACCTTAATTAAAAGATTCTTGATTTATTTCGGACCGGGATCTCCTTGAGTAATTAAGGAATATCTTTAAATAATAAAAGATAAGAGTTACTGTTCGTGTTCAAAGTATGTTGACATCTTTTCTTTGTAAATCCTCTCTCATATTTACAATCTTGGAATCGATTATACCACACTTCCAAACAAGTTTAGAATTGGTTCATCTGTATTACAAGACAATTATGTGATTGATCAAATATCAAATCACATTCATGGTTTCAATCGGTTCTACCAATCACTAGGATCGGTTATACCTTAATATGGAACACTTGTGATCGGTCACACAAGTTACCAGGACCGTTACATCAGTTACCAGGATCGGTTATATCAATTACCAGGACCGGCTACCATATACTCATGGTATTGCTTGTGATCGGTCACACCAGTCACTAGGATGGGTTACACCAATTACTAGAACCCGTTACACCAATTACAAGGATCGATTACATAACTCTTTTGTGATCGGTCACACCAATTACTAGGATCGTTCACACCAATTACAAATATCGATCATACCATCTCAGGTGATTACTTAGGATTGGTTACACTAATTAATCAAAACTAGTCATACCAAATCATAAGTCAGGCATTATGATTAGTTGTACCAAGATACATAACAAAGTTACGATGGGTTCTACCATCTCACACATATTGGCAATCCAAAGATTTGCAATGAATAGCCGTACCAATAAGCCTAGCGATTTCCCTTTCGATTCATAAAACAAGTTCATGAAAGTACTTCCTTTAAACAAATGTAGAACATTGTTTCCTATGATGAAATCTTCAACTTTACCCATTCACATAATCATAACAGCATTCATAAGATTATGTCGATGTCATATCTACGAAGTTCAAAAGATAAGCGTTATACTTCGTAGTCTAATTCCCTAATACTATGATCATATGATTGATAGACGCATTTATGTGTCTATTTTCATCTCTATTGTGTATATTTTTAGTACCCATTTTTGTACTAATGTTGGTATTTTATCCCTTTTGTAGGTATTTTTGGGGAATAAACATTTTTGGGAAAATTGGCTCGAAAAGTTGTTAAAGGCTCCTGGGAGGACACTTGCTATTCAGACTCTCATTTTGGATAAGGGGTAACCCATTTCCAAGCAGCTGCTAAGCACAGACCGGCACTGGATAGGGGGAGGTCACTTTTCTTATCAAATTTTCAAAACAAAAAAAATGGCGGGAAAAACTTTTACAGAAAACAGAATTTTCTGTTTGGATTTTGGATGATTTTTAAGACGATTCAAGGGCTGATTTTCGTTGGGTTAACTCTGTTAAGGATAAACAAGTATGGTATGAGCTGTAGAATCGATTAAACAGGGATAGAAATCCGTGTTGGAGCAAAACAGGGAGAATTCACAATTTGAGTTATTTTCAGTTTACAAAAGAATTTGTGAAGAGTTTACGGCAAGATAGGAGTGTATGGAGTCCTTATTCAGTCCTGAGAGAGTTTGGAAACCAAGTTAACGCGTAAAAAGAAGATTAAAATCCCATAACGTGCGGTGAAGAAAAAACGAAAATATTTGGATTAACTCGAGAGATTTTGTGTTTGGAGGCTATATATAGGTTGATTCGAGTCATATTTAGAAGTACGAACAATTTGGGGGAGTTTGGAGAAGTTTAGAGCTATAGAGAAGTGAGAAAAAAATCAACAGAGTCGAGTTCAGAACTTTCCTGCTGCTGCTGAGAAGAAGAAGAAGACGAAGAACATTAGACCTTCAGAGTTAGTCGCAGAGGCAGACTTATTTTCAGTGACAACGAGGTACGGCCGCATCTTCCTTCAGTCACCGAAGCTCTTCAGCAACGACTCGGACTTCTGTTTTAGACCTTCAGCAACTACAGAATCCGCTGCTTAGCACTTTTCACTCTTTTAATCAACTTTTGAACACCAAATATGTATTTTGAGCAAGTGATTAATATGAGGAGCTAAACCCCTTAGCCGAGGCGACGGAGGAAGCCATTGTTCCATGAAAAGTGGTATAGTTCTATTTTAATTATTTATTGCAATTATTTTACATGATTTTTTGCATAGAACTTAAAAGAAAAATTGGTTTTTATTGAGTAGTTGTGAAGTGTTTTGATGGGACATGCTTAGTTTTAATACTTTTGATGTTTCATGCTTCGTGCTTACAATTATTACTTCAAAAATCTATTAGAGGCAAATATTAGAATCACTTTAAAGAAGAATATTGCATGAATATTGATTAGAATTTATCAATTAATTGGTCAATGGTGGAATCCAAAGTCTCGGTATTTTCTTATTATTGTCAAAACAATTCTATTTAATTTTCGAAAATCCTTCACAAGTTCGAGCAACGAACCTTTTTACTACTACAACTATAAAACGACATCAGTTTTTGGCGCCGCCGACGCGGACTTGTTTTTAGGGTTTTAGATTTATTTTTTATTTTTATTTTTCTTTTTTTTCTTTTTTACGTTTCTTGGGTATTTGTCTTTTTATTGCAGGTTTTGAATCAAAGAGGAATTGGAGACGAAAGACCTGGGGGATTAAAAGCTAGACAAAGCGAAAAGAACGGAGGAAAGACGAAGATATTTTTTTTAATTAATTAGATTTTTTATTTTTATTTTTATTTTTTATATTTTATTTTTTATTTTTATTTTTAGAAATTGTAAATAGGACTTTATTTTTGTAATTTTTATTTTTTTTGGACATTTGGACTTTGGGACATTATTATTTTTTATTTTTTATATACCCTACGGAAGGGTATCCTTAAATATATAAACTGTTTGCAGGGAAGGACGACGATTACGATATCGTCTCGGCCCCTCGGGTTCGTACATTGACACAGGAGTCAGTGGCCCGAGTCGACTTCAACCGATTCTTCGCCCGTCTGGTACGGGAGGTAAGCTTCTAAACACCCGCGAATCCCCTGTCAGCGGGTTTACTGTCTTCCTTAAGGTGCATATATGCTGAGGAATTGAATACGGACATTTATTTTCCTAGTAAAGGGCAAGGCCTGGCCATACAAGATAAGGGTTCGGATTTCATCACCGTTCTCTTCTTGCCCGCTTTAGGAAAACGATACCGAACGCGAACCTAAGCTTAAAATATTGACTAGAACGAGACCGATAGGGTAACGAGCTTATAGGAAAGTCGTTCAAAAGGATCGTATTGGGTATCTTGTTAGCCTAACTCAAAGTTCAGGAAGATTACTGTAAGTCGATTAGAGCCGCCTTGTAACCCAGGGTTACGTTGCCAAAGAGGTGAGGGTATCAAAGCTCCTCTGAGCTTCTCCTACTTCTCTTCGACTTACTTTATTCGGATAGTCCTACGAGGTTTGCTAAAATTATACCCAGTTGCCTCTTGGAAGAGTAGAAGCTGGTCTAGAAACAATCTAAGTGGAGCCATCATGCTTTTTGTTTGCTAGAAATCAATAGGGTTGATTTGGTTGAGTCGTCCTTGTTTTGCGATTGCTTACGCTTCCAATTTAGGAAATTCGTGTGTATGCCTGAACGTAAGAGAGACGCCCTAGGTAGATTTGTTAAAGAAAAACCTAGCAGTTCAAAGCGTCTCGATTACCTTGACCTAGAAGGTCCGATTTTCGGAGAGTCCTGTTTTGAACGTAGTCCTTTTACTGAGGAGAGAATCCCCAATACTCCGATAGCACCAGAAATGGCTACTTTGAAAGCTTTGTTGAATCCGACTAGGACCACTCGTCCTTCGTGTATTAAGTTAGCTGACACAGAAGCCAATTATGAGCTTAGACCTGGGACCATACAGATGCTCCCGATCTTTTTAGGGAAAGAAAATGAAAACCCTTATTTCCATGTTAGGGATTTTGAAGAAATTTGCAGTACCCTAAGAATTAGAGGCTTAGATGATGATGCTTTGAAACTTAGGTTATTTCCTTTTTCCCTGAAAGATAAAGCCAAATCGTGGCTGTATAGTTTGACTGCTGAGTCAATCGAAACATATGAACAACTTACATCTGCCTTTTTCAATAAGTTTTTCCCTAGGCACAAAACATCGTCTATTAGGACGCAAATCTGCACATTTTCACAACAAGAGGGAGAATCTTTGTATAGGTATTTGGAAAGGTTCAATGATTTGTTAACACAATGTCCTCACCATGGTTTAGAAAAGGTTAGACTAGTTCAGATCCTTTATGAGGGTTTAGATTATTCCACAATATCCACGGTTGAAGCTTTGTGTACAGGTGGGTTTGAAAACCAAACTGTTGATGCGGCAATGACATTTTTGAATGAAATCGCCGAAAAGACCCAACAATGGGAAAATAGTAGGGAACCCAAGAAAACAATTCTTCTAAGCAGAGGAAACGTTAATAGGGTAGAAAGAAGCTACGAATCAGATGCCAAGATAGCTGCGATAGCTAAAAGGTTAGAAGCTCTAGAAGTGGGTCACACTAGTGGTAGATTGGATCCTTTTTGGGAAGGACAGAATAATGCAGAGCAAGCCAATGCTCTTTATAATAACACTAGATTCGATAATCGTCAGAAATTTGACCCATATTCAGAAACCTATAATCCTGGGTGGAGAAACCATCCGAACTTTTCATGGACTAAGGGCCAGAATCAAGGTCAGTTTAGTAACTCTAATGCTCCCCCAGAATTTAGTTATGCTAAGAATCCTTCAGGGCCAGCTCAATTTCAGAATCAGTCGGATAAGAGAATCCTAAGCCTAGAGGAGTCCATCGTGTTGTTAACTCAGCAAACTGAAAAACTTCAGCAATCAGTAGAACAAAGTCTACAAGTTAGTAACAAGATAGGACAAGAAAATAGTCAGGCTATTTCCGAGTTGAGAACCCAGATTAGTTTGATAAATGAGTCTTTGAGAGAAAAAGGTAGGCTTCCTAGTCAAACACAACCCAACCCTAGAGGAGTTCATGAAGTAAATATAAAACAATTGAATGCTATTAGAACCCTTAGGAGTGGTAGAATTGTAGACAACAAGGTAACCATGCCCGATAGTGAACCTACTGTAGTTCAACCCTCAGGATCTCACCCCTCAGGACCACCCATAGCTGAAGAGACCGATAAAGTTTCTGATGATGTAAATTCGGCCCCTGGGAGGTCTGATTTTCTACCTAGAGCCCCATTTCCACAGCTACTAGTACCAACAAAGAATGAATCCAACTTTAATGACATTATGGAGGTTTTTAAGAAAGTTACCATAAACCTTCCGTTACTAGAAGCAATTAGGCAACTCCCGGCTTATGCCAAGTTCCTCAAGGATATGTGTACGCGAAAGCGAAAGCTTAGTGTCCCTAAAAAAGCCTTTTTAGCCTGTCATGTAAGTTCGATCATTCAGAACACCACAACTCCTAAGTATAAAGACCCAGGTGCCCCTACCATTGCTTGCACGATAGGAAAACACAGGGTAGAAAAAGCTTTACTTGACTTAGGAGCTAGTGTGAACTTACTTCCGTACCATGTGTACTTACAACTGGGACTTGGTGAATTGAAACCTACCAAGATAACACTGCAGTTAGCTGATAGGTCTGTTAAAATTCCTCGTGGTGTGATAGAAGATGTTCTTATTGAGGTCGACAAGTTTATTTATCCTGTGGATTTTGTAGTCCTAGATACACAACCTGTCCCTGACCCAGAGAATCAACTACCGGTGATTTTAGGTCGCCCATTTTTAGCCACGTCTAATGCTGTCATCAACTGTAGGACCGGACTTATGAACATATCCTTTGGTAATATGACCACTGAACTAAATGTCTTTAATGTTACCAGACAACCTTCTGATTTAGAGGAAGTGAATATGATTAGTACTTTGGTTCAGGATAGTTGGGACGACACTTTGTTTGGTGATTCTTTAGATGAATTTGATGAGACAATTATCTTAGGTGAGATAGAAGACCAAACTTTAGAACTGGAAGAAGCTCTTGAGTATTTTAAAGACTCTGAGGATCCAGAAATTCAAGCCATAGTTAAAGGTCTTACGGAGAGTAGTGATTACCCTAAGTTTGGGGGTAGTGATGGTTCTACTGATCATCAAGTTTCCCCATTAGAAGTCCCTAACTTGGGACTCGAGCCTAGTGCATTTGAGGTATTACTTGAGTCTATTCAGACTCCACAACCCGATCCTCCCGATACTATCCAAGAGGAAATCCATCTATTAGAGACCCGTTATTCGGATAAATCTGTTTGTCAAGACATCCATATGAAGCCCAAGTGGGCGCCCCAGATAGGTCCAGTTGTCTTGCAAGAAATTTTCAATAAGGTTGTGCTCCGTCTGTTAATTTTTCTAGTCCTGTGCAGTTGTCTCATGTTAGTGGCAGTGCTATTTGGTTCTGATGATCCACAGTTATTTCGACTACTGATATATGATTTGAAAGGGAATTAGCCATTTCATGGTACTTGATGTCTGGCTGAAGACTTTAAACTTAGCACTTCTTGGGAGGTAACCCATGGTTCATGCAACACGGTAATATCTTTCCTTAACTCTTTTTCTTCAAATGGTAACAGTTTCTCTTTGTTCATGCTTTTAATTTTATCTTTAGAACATTGAGGACAATGTTAGATTTAAGTTTGGGGGTATGGGAGAAACTTTTTAGTTGCATTATAAACTCCAGAGCCTAGAAATTTATGCCTATTAAGGAGTGCACTAACCAATCTAAGTGGATGGAAGCATTTTGGTTTAGGAGTTGAGGAACCAATCTGATTAGATGGAAACATCTAAAAGAGTCTATTCATAAAAGCACAGAGCTCAGGTGTTAGAAATAACATGATAGTTTCGCCATATCTCGTTGAGTCCTTTTCATTTCTATTTTTATTTTATTTTCTTTTAAAAATATGTTACTCTAAGTGATTAGGTGGGGCTCACAATTCAAGTTGTTACCAATGCTAGGGTGAAATAGAGTGATTGAGATACAAAACAAAAAAAAAACAAAAAAAAAAAGACCAGACCAATTAGACCAATCGGAATAAATATTAACACTTGGATAGCAATATATGTGTGTTCTCCCTGTCTCCGTCGCCTAAACAAGCGTGGAACGCAGGATCCACGGGAATTACCATGTTATCTGCTGACAAGAAGCATGCGCTTGGATCCAGAAGATCTAATCATGTCGTTAAAAAAAAAACAAAAAAAATAATAATAATATATATATTAAAAATATTACAAAAAAAAATAAAAAATAAAATGAATAAATAAATAAATGTGTGTTCAATAAATCGACCGCTGGTTCCCTTGTATATGCCAGACGAGTTGATATTAGTCAGACCGGTATCTCAGTCCATTAGGATAGGTTCATCTTGGTGGAGGCCTTCAGACAGATATGAGAAAACACCGTTCACCTAGTCAACATCAAAACCATCTATGTTTTTCTATATCCATCTCTTAATCTTTCCATTTGATTTGTTGACTCCGGATATTGATGTCCATAGTGCAACTATCTTAGTAGAGCTCTGTCACTTATATATGAATTTTAGTATACTTGAGTACAAACTCATATACAGCAATTGGAATTTCGCATCAGGGTACTTCCTCCCGTAATCAATAAGTATGCCAACCAAGGAGATTCTTTAGTGCATTCCAAGGTTCTGCGTAGATAGCTAGGGTCTGGAGTAAAGGTTTTGTGGGTACACCTCTAGTAAACCCTCCCGAGACTATAACTCGGCCGCTAGGGCCACCTAGGGGTTTAAAGGCTTGTTGCACATGCTAAGTGCAACCGACGATGCCTGCGACAGTGAGTTAGGATTTTATTTTGTAGTTTTAATTTGCTCGGGACTAGCAAATAATAAGTTTGGGGGTATTTGATAGACGCATTTATGTGTCTATTTTCATCTCTATTGTGTATATTTTTAGTACCCATTTTTGTACTAATGTTGGTATTTTATCCCTTTTGTAGGTATTTTTGGGGAATAAACATTTTTGGGAAAATTGGCTCGAAAAGTTGTTAAAGGCTCCTGGGAGGACACTTGCTATTCGGACTCTCAATTTGGATAAGGGGTAACCCATTTCCAAGCAGCTGCTAAGCACAGACCGGCACTGGATAGGGGGAGGTCACTTTTCTTATCAAATTTTCAACAAAAAAAAAAATGGCGGGAAAAACTTTTACAGAAAACAGAATTTTCTGTTTGGATTTTGGATGATTTTTAAGACGATTCAAGGGCTGATTTTCGTTGGGTTAACTCTGTTAAGGATAAACAAGTACGGTATGAGCTGTAGAATCGATTAAACAGGGATAAAAATCCGTGTTGGAGCAAAACAGGGAGAATTCACAATTTGAGTTATTTTCAGTTTACAAAAGAATTTGTGAAGAGTTTACGGCAAGATAGGAGTGTATGGAGTCCTTATTCAGTCCTGAGAGAGTTTGGAAACCAAGTTAACGCGTAAAAAGAAGATTAAAATCCCATAACGTGCGGTGAAGAAAAAACGAAAATATTTGGATTAACTCGAGAGATTTTGTGTTTGGAGGCTATATATAGGTTGATTCGAGTCATATTTAGAAGTACGAACAATTTGGGGGAGTTTGGAGAAGTTTAGAGCTATAGAGAAGTGAGAAAAAAATCAACAGAGTCGAGTTCAGAACTTTCCTGCTGCTGCTGAGAAGAAGAAGAAGACGAAGAACATTAGACCTTCAGAGTTAGTCGCAGAGGCAGACTTATTTTCAGTGACAACGAGGTACGGCCGCATCTTCCTTCAGTCACCGAAGCTCTTCAGCAACGACTCGGACTTCTGTTTTAGACCTTCAGCAACTACAGAATCCGCTGCTTAGCACTTTTCACTCTTTTAATCAACTTTTGAACACCAAATATGTATTTTGAGCAAGTGATTAATATGAGGAGCTAAACCCCTTAGCCGAGGCGACGGAGGAAGCCATTGTTCCATGAAAAGTGGTATAGTTCTATTTTAATTATTTATTGCAATTATTTTACATGATTTTTTGCATAGAACTTAAAAGAAAAATTGGTTTTTATTGAGTAGTTGTGAAGTGTTTTGATGGGACATGCTTGGTTTTAATACTTTTGATGTTTCATGCTTCGTGCTTACAATTATTACTTCAAAAATCTATTAGAGGCAAATATTAGAATCACTTTAAAGAAGAATATTGCATGAATATTGATTAGAGTTTATCAATTAATTGGTCAATGGTGGAATCCAAAGTCTCGGTATTTTCTTATTATTGTCAAAACAATTCTATTTAATTTTCGAAAATCCTTCACAAGTTCGAGCAACGAACCTTTTTACCACTACAACTATAAAACGACATCAGTATTGTGCTGTACGTGCGGTGAAGAAGAACTCTGTCGTACTTGTGTGTCTCCCACCAGTGTTTCATCACTATCGTGCCATGATCTTTTGCTCCTGGTGGAATCGGAAGATATTGACCGCCGCCCATCATCATTTACAGTTAGTCTCAATCCAAACATTGTGTTCTCGTGCCATTTCCGACACACATTCAAGTGTATAGCCTCCATTTGCCGATTCTTCCAATGCAAATCGTTCAGTTGGTTCCGCAACTCCTCCTCACTGGCAGTGACATTGTAGTAAGGATATTCACGTTCCTCATCTTGGGAAAAAATGGGGATCGTGGTTGGCTCACCTTGTGATGTAATACTTGCCATATCCCAATTAATTTCGGGCATATTTGACGAAGATGATGAAGAACTTGCACCCGTGGTGGGGTAAGTCATAAAGCATGGATCTTTTGGAGGTGGCTGGCTAGGAACAATGTTTGCATCATGGGACAGGCGTGATAACCCTGGGAAACCAAACCCATAGATGTGCATGTTGTGTGTCAAAATTATAGGCTTCACAATTGACTTGTACCAGGTGACATACTGCGCTTCACTAATATCCCTCTGCGTATTTAGTTCATACCTCGCCCAATTGGTTCTTCTTAGCCGATCAAAATCTGATCCAGAGGTTTGCATATGTTGTGGCGGGTTAATTGCAATTGCATATATACCTTGCATTTGATACTGCAGTCTTTCTCCCAGGTACCAAACCCCTCTTTCTAATTGTGGAGTGTAAAAAAAAAACTCTACGCAGAGAATAATCAAGAATACGTTGTCCAACATTAGCACCATACTGAGGAAAATCAATGTAAGGGTGAA
>JAJJMB010013798.1:89530-133742 GCA_023531105.1 Papaver atlanticum | reverse complement strand
TTAATTTTCGAAAATCCTTCACAAGTTCGAGCAACGAACCTTTTTACTACTACAACTATAAAACGACATCAGTTTTTGGCGCCGCCGACGCGGACTTGTTTTTAGGGTTTTAGATTTATTTTTTATTTTTATTTTTCTTTTTGTTCTTTTTTACGTTTCTTGGGTATTTGTCTTTTTATTGCAGGTTTTGAATCAAAGAGGAATTGGAGACGAAAGACCTGGGGGATTAAAAGCTAGACAAAGCGAAAAGAACGGAGGAAAGACGAAGATATTTTTTTTAATTAATTAGATTTTTTATTTTTATTTTTATTTTTATTTTTTATATTTTATTTTTTATTTTTATTTTTAGAAATTGTAAATAGGACTTTATTTTTGTAATTTTTATTTTTTTTGGACATTTGGACTTTGGGACATTATTATTTTTTATTTTTTATATACCCTACGGAAGGGTATCCTTAAATATATAAACTGTTTGCAGGGAAGGACGACGATTACGATATCGTCTCTGCCCCTCGGGTTCGTACATTGACACAGGAGTCAGTGGCCCGAGTCGACTTCAACCGATTCTTCGCCCGTCTGGTACGGGAGGTAAGCTTCTAAACACCCGCGAATCCCCTGTCAGCGGGTTTACTGTCTTCCTTAAGGTGCATATATGCTGAGGAATTGAATACGGACATTTATTTTCCTAGTAAAGGGCAAGGCCTGGCCATACAAGATAAGGGTTCGGATTTCATCACCGTTCTCTTCTTGCCCGCTTTAGGAAAACGATACCGAACGCGAACCTAAGCTTAAAATATTGACTAGAACGAGACCGATAGGGTAACGAGCTTATAGGAAAGTCGTTCAAAAGGATCGTATTGGGTATCTTGTTAGCCTAACTCAAAGTTCAGGAAGATTACTGTAAGTCGATTAGAGCCGCCTTGTAACCCAGGGTTACGTTGCCAAAGAGGTGAGGGTATCAAAGCTCCTCTGAGCTTCTCCTACTTCTCTTCGACTTACTTTATTCGGATAGTCCTACGAGGTTTGCTAAAATTATACCCAGTTGCCTCTTGGAAGAGTAGAAGCTGGTCTAGAAACAATCTAAGTGGAGCCATCATGCTTTTTGTTTGCTAGAAATCAATAGGGTTGATTTGGTTGAGTCGTCCTTGTTTTGCGATTGCTTACGCTTCCAATTTAGGAAATTCGTGTGTATGCCTGAACGTAAGAGAGACGCCCTAGGTAGATTTGTTAAAGAAAAACCTAGCAGTTCAAAGCGTCTCGATTACCTTGACCTAGAAGGTCCGATTTTCGGAGAGTCCTGTTTTGAACGTACTCCTTTTACTGAGGAGAGAATCCCCAATACTCCGATAGCACCAGAAATGGCTACTTTGAAAGCTTTGTTGAATCCGACTAGGACCACTCGTCCTTCGTGTATTAAGTTAGCTGACACAGAAGCCAATTATGAGCTTAGACCTGGGACCATACAGATGCTCCCGATCTTTTTAGGGAAAGAAAATGAAAACCCTTATTTCCATGTTAGGGATTTTGAAGAAATTTGCAGTACCCTAAGAATTAGAGGCTTAGATGATGATGCTTTGAAACTTAGGTTATTTCCTTTTTCCCTGAAAGATAAAGCCAAATCGTGGCTGTATAGTTTGACTGCTGAGTCAATCGAAACATATGAACAACTTACATCTGCCTTTTTCAATAAGTTTTTCCCTAGGCACAAAACATCGTCTATTAGGATGCAAATCTGCACATTTTCACAACAAGAGGGAGAATCTTTGTATAGGTATTTGGAAAGGTTCAATGATTTGTTAACACAATGTCCTCACCATGGTTTAGAAAAGGTTAGACTAGTTCAGATCCTTTATGAGGGTTTAGATTATTCCACAATATCCACGGTTGAAGCTTTGTGTACAGGTGGGTTTGAAAACCAAACTGTTGATGCGGCAATGACATTTTTGAATGAAATCGCCGAAAAGACCCAACAATGGGAAAATAGTAGGGAACCCAAGAAAACAATTCTTCTAATCAGAGGAAACGTTAATAGGGTAGAAAGAAGCTACGAATCAGATGCCAAGATAGCTGCGATAGCTAAAAGGTTAGAAGCTCTAGAAGTGGGTCACACTAGTGGTAGATTGGATCCTTTTTGGGAAGGACAGAATAATGCAGAGCAAGCCAATGCTCTTTATAATAACACTAGATTCGATAATCGTCAGAAATTTGACCCATATTCAGAAACCTATAATCCTGGGTGGAGAAACCATCCAAACTTTTCATGGACTAAGGGCCAGAATCAAGGTCAGTTTAGTAACTCTAATGCTCCCCCAGAATTTAGTTATGCTAAGAATCCTTCAGGGCCAGCTCAATTTCAGAATCAGTCGGATAAGAGAATCCTAAGCCTAGAGGAGTCCATCGTGTTGTTAACTCAGCAAACTGAAAAACTTCGGCAATCAGTAGAACAAAGTCTACAAGTTAGTAACAAGATAGGACAAGAAAATAGTCAGGCTATTTCCTAGTTGAGAACCCAGATTAGTTTGATAAATGAGTCTTTGAGAGAAAAAGGTAGGTTTCCTAGGCAAACACAACCCAACCCTAGAGGAGTTCATGAAGTAAATATAAAACAATTGAATGCTATTAGAACCCTTAGGAGTGGTAGAATTGTAGACAACAAGGTAACCATGCCCGATAGTGAACCTACTGTAGTTCAACCCTCAGGATCTCACCCCTCAGGACCACCCATAGCTGAAGAGACCGATAAAGTTTCTGATGATGTAAATTCGGCCCCTGGGAGGTCTGATTTTCTACCTAGAGCCCCATTTCCACAGCTACTAGTACCAACAAAGAATGAATCCAACTTTAATGACATTATGGAGGTTTTTAAGAAAGTTACCATAAACCTTCCGTTACTAGAAGCAATTAGGCAACTCCCGGCTTATGCCAAGTTCCTCAAGGATATGTGTACGCGAAAGCGAAAGCTTAGTGTCCCTAAAAAAGCCTTTTTAGCCTGTCATGTAAGTTCGATCATTCAGAACACCACAACTCCTAAGTATAAAGACCCAGGTGCCCCTACCATTGCTTGCACGATAGGAAAACACAGGGTAGAAAAAGCTTTACTTTACTTAGGAGCTAGTGTGAACTTACTTCCGTACCATGTGTACTTACAACTGGGACTTGGTGAATTGAAACCTACCAAGATAACACTGCAGTTAGCTGATAGGCCTGTTAAAATTCCTCGTGGTGTGATAGAAGATGTTCTTATTGAGGTCGACAAGTTTATTTATCCTGTGGATTTTGTAGTCCTAGATACACAACCTGTCCCTGACCCAGAGAATCAACTACCGGTGATTTTAGGTCGCCCATTTTTAGCCACGTCTAATGCTGTCATCAACTGTAGGACCGGACTTATGAACATATCCTTTGGTAATATGACCACTGAACTAAATGTCTTTAATGTTACCAGACAACCTTCTGATTTAGAGGAAGTGAATATGATTAGTACTTTGGTTCAGGATAGTTGGGACGACACTTTGTTTGGTGATTCTTTAGATGAATTTGATGAGACAATTATCTTAGGTGAGATAGAAGACCAAACTTTAGAACTGGAAGAAGCTCTTGAGTATTTTAAAGACTCTGAGGATCCAGAAATTCAAGCCATAGTTAAAGGTCTTACGGAGAGTAGTGATTACCCTAAGTTTGGGGGTAGTGATGGTTCTACTGATCATCAAGTTTCCCCATTAGAAGTCCCTAACTTGGGACTCGAGCCTAGTGCATTTGAGGTATTACTTGAGTCTATTCAGACTCCACAACCCGATCCTCCCGATACTATCCAAGAGGAAATCCATCTATTAGAGACCCGTTATTCGGATAAATCTGTTTGTCAAGACATCCATATGAAGCCCAAGTGGGCGCCCCAGATAGGTCCAGTTGTCTTGCAAGAAATTTTCAATAAGGTTGTGCTCCGTCTGTTAATTTTTCTAGTCCTGTGCAGTTGTCTCATGTTAGTGGCAGTGCTATTTGGTTCTGATGATCCACAGTTATTTCGACTACTGATATATGATTTGAAAGGGAATTAGCCATTTCATGGTACTTGATGTCTGGCTGAAGACTTTAAACTTAGCACTTCTTGGGAGGTAACCCATGGTTCATGCAACACGGTAATATCTTTCCTTAACTCTTTTTCTTCAAATGGTAACAGTTTCTCTTTGTTCATGCTTTTAATTTTATCTTTAGAACATTGAGGACAATGTTAGATTTAAGTTTGGGGGTATGGGAGAAACTTTTTAGTTGCATTATAAACTCCAGAGCCTAGAAATTTATGCCTATTAAGGAGTGCACTAACCAATCTAAGTGGATGGAAGCATTTTGGTTTAGGAGTTGAGGAACCAATCTGATTAGATGGAAACATCTAAAAGAGTCTATTCATAAAAGCACAGAGCTCAGGTGTTAGAAATAACATGATAGTTTCGCCATATCTCGTTGAGTCCTTTTCATTTCTATTTTTATTTTATTTTCTTTTAAAAATATGTTACTCTAAGTGATTAGGTGGGGCTCACAATTCAAGTTGTTACCAATGCTAGGGTGAAATAGAGTGATTGAGATACAAAAAAAAAAAAAAAAAAAAAAAAAAAAAAAAAAAAAAAAAAAAAAAAGACCAGACCAATTAGACCAATCGGAATAAATATTAACACTTGGATAGCAATATATGTGTGTTCTCCCTGTCTCCGTCGCCTAAACAAGCGTGGAACGCAGGATCCACGGGAATTACCATGTAATCTGCTGACAAGAAGCATGCGCTTGGATCCAGAAGATCTAATCATGTCGTTAAAAAAAAAACAAAAAAAAAAATAATAATATATATATTAAAAATATTACAAAAAAAAATAAAAAATAAAATGAATAAATAAATAAATGTGTGTTCAATAAATCGACCGCTGGTTCCCTTGTATATGCCAGACGAGTTGATATTAGTCAGACCGGTATCTCAGTCCATTAGGATAGGTTCATCTTGGTGGAGGCCTTCAGACAGATATGAGAAAACACCGTTCACCTAGTCAACATCAAAACCATCTATGTTTTTCTATATCCATCTCTTAATCTTTCCATTTGATTTGTTGACTCCGGATATTGATGTCCATAGTGCAACTATCTTAGTAGAGCTCTGTCACTTATATATGAATTTTAGTATACTTGAGTACAAACTCATATACAGCAATTGGAATTTCGCATCAGGGTACTTCCTCCCGTAATCAATAAGTATGCCAACCAAGGAGATTCTTTAGTGCATTCCAAGGTTCTGCGTAGATAGCTAGGGTCTGGAGTAAAGGTTTTGTGGGTACACCTCTGGTAAACCCTCCCGAGACTATAACTCGGCCGCTAGGGCCACCTAGGGGTTTAAAGGATTGTTGCACATGCTAAGTGCAACCGACGATGCCTGCGACAGTGAGTTAGGATTTTATTTTGTAGTTTTAATTTGCTCGGGACTAGCAAAGAATAAGTTTGGGGGTATTTGATAGACGCATTTATGTGTCTATTTTCATCTCTATTGTGTATATTTTTAGTACCCATTTTTGTACTAATGTTGGTATTTTATCCCTTTTGTAGGTATTTTTGGGGAATAAACATTTTTGGGAAAATTGGCTCGAAAAGTTGTTAAAGGCTCCTGGGAGGACACTTGCTATTCGGACTCTCATTTTGGATAAGGGGTAACCCATTTCCAAGCAGCTGCTAAGCACAGACCGGCACTGGATAGGGGGAGGTCACTTTTCTTATCAAATTTTCAAAACAAAAAAAATGGCGGGAAAAACTTTTACAGAAAACAGAATTTTCTGTTTGGATTTTGGATGATTTTTAAGACGATTCAAGGGCTGATTTTCGTTGGGTTAACTCTGTTAAGGATAAACAAGTATGGTATGAGCTGTAGAATCGATTAAACAGGGATAGAAATCCGTGTTGGAGCAAAACAGGGAGAATTCACAATTTGAGTTATTTTCAGTTTACAAAAGAATTTGTGAAGAGTTTACGGCAAGATAGGAGTGTATGGAGTCCTTATTCAGTCCTGAGAGAGTTTGAGAGAGTTTGGAAACCAAGTTAACGCGTAAAAAGAAGATTAAAATCCCATAACGTGCGGTGAAGAAAAAACGAAAATATTTGGATTAACTCGAGAGATTTTGTGTTTGGAGGCTATATATAGGTTGATTCGAGTCATATTTAGAAGTACGAACAATTTGGGGGAGTTTGGAGAAGTTTAGAGCTATAGAGAAGCGAGAAAAAAATCAACAGAGTCGAGTTCAGAACTTTCCTGCTGCTGCTGAGAAGAAGAAGAAGACGAAGAACATTAGACCTTCAGAGTTAGTCGCAGAGGCAGACTTATTTTCAGTGACAACGAGGTACGGTCGCATCTTCCTTCAGTCACCGAAGCTCTTCAGCAACGACTCGGACTTCTGTTTTAGACCTTCAGCAACTACAGAATCCGCTGCTTAGCACTTTTCACTCTTTTAATCAACTTTTGAACACCAAATATGTATTTTGAGCAAGTGATTAATATGAGGAGCTAAACCCCTTAGCCGAGGCGACGGAGGAAGCCATTGTTCCATGAAAAGTGGTATAGTTCTATTTTAATTATTTATTGCAATTATTTTACATGATTTTTTGCATAGAACTTAAAAGAAAATTTGGTTTTTATTGAGTAGTTGTGAAGTGTTTTGATGGGACATGCTTAGTTTTAATACTTTTGATGTTTCATGCTTCGTGCTTACAATTATTACTTCAAAAATCTATTAGAGGCAAATATTAGAATCACTTTAAAGAAGAATATTGCATGAATATTGATTAGAATTTATCAATTAATTGGTCAATGGTGGAATCCAAAGTCTCGGTATTTTCTTATTATTGTCAAAACAATTCTATTTAATTTTCGAAAATCCTTCACAAGTTCGAGCAACGAACCTTTTTACCACTACAACTATAAAACGACATCAATGATCATGTCTCACTACTAGAGTAATATATCCATACAGCTTCGAAGTTATGTTTTCAATATAGTACGACTTGAAAGATACATTAGGAATAAAATAGTTCAAGTCAATATTACTAACCTCATGAGGAAGGATGATGTCGTCGTTGTAGCTTGTTACTTATTCACGTTCTTCAGGTCTTCGAGTAATACTTGTGTGTCTCAACATTCCTATACTTTCTAGTCTAACCTAAACGAAGTTGTCTCTAGTACTTAATCAAGCGACTCTTAGATGAGTTTTGACTCACTAAAATATGACAACCAAACTTGACATACCAACGCTTGGTGGGTTCAATTGAGCGATGCCCTAACACTATATCTTTTTCCTAGTCTTATGTCTTCACTGGAATCTTGATCATCCTTTTTTAGTAAGAAATCCATATTGATAGCAATTCCATCCTTATGAGGGACAAATACATTGGATTTGATTTACGAAAAAAAAGGTTTTTCCGATACATAGGAGCGACACTAGTAGAAACAGTTGAAATGTTTATCCAAAGAGTGTTAATCTTCCCAAAGAAGTATGGCATCTCATGTGCTTTGGTAAGATAATTAGCAGCATCTTTGCACACACCTTTTGAGTAGTCGATGACATAGCATTCTGGAAAAATACTTTTTGGTTGTCTTTCATAAAAAAAAATCTGCCATTTTGTGACTCCAGCATTGGTGATGCATTTGACTCCCCTTCTCATTGTCATTGACAGATCAATATTAACACATAATTTAACATGGATACTGCCAACTGGAATGGCATCTTCCGGTTCAATAACAATTACTTCTCCCATCACTTCACCCATCTTAGTAACAGAAGCCACGTTCATAGTCTCAGGTATTATTTACTTGAGTTGAATCCAGAATTGATGAAATCCCCAATGTTTTTTAGTATAAACCATCCCTGGTATATAATCATGAACAACCAAAAGATGCTTGTTAATACTCCACGGACTTTCATCAATAACCTTGTTTAGCAGATCCCATTTCCTGAACTTGAAAATCATGATGTTGGGTTCAACTTTGATAATTCTCAAATCTTCAGGAGCCATGAATGGCCAAGTAAAATTAATCCATTTTTCAATGGTATCACAACTCATTTTCCCTTCAATAATCACCTTTCCTATAGCGCTATCCTCCCAACTGGGTTCTTCTTCCTCAGGCTTGTTGATATCTTGGTTAAATACAACCACTTTATTAGTATCTCCCAATTCCAAAGTAGCTTTCTAGAATTTATTAATAAGATCGCCAACCTGGCTAGTGTTCCCTTCTTCCATCTTGCAATTGTTAAGCAGGATGGGACTAAAGAATTGATGTTTCTTGAGTTGTTATTTGGATTAGGGTTAGGAGAAGATAATTGATATGAGTGTAAAGATATTTTTTGGCGAATATTATGGAAACTTAAAGATTGCGAATATTTGTTTGTTTGGAAACTCACACAGCTGGCTAACAACCCATGCAAAATAATTAGGATGCTAACTTTCTGTTTGAAACTGGCGTAGTTGAGTTTGACTTTTTTTTAATTAGCTTATTTGCGGGATAAAATTTTCTTCTGACTCGTCGAATCAACTCGGTACTGAAACTTATCATTCACAATGCCATAGAAACCATTGATACCAACACAATCCATACCTGTAAGAAAAAGCTCAAAGTCAAACTTAGCAAACGCAACAATCATAACACATACATAAGCAAAACCCATTAGAGAAAAATCAAACTGTAAACACATTAAGGAGAAGCAAGAAAAATTAGAAACCCATCTAAAAAATGAAAACTATTAAAATTCTTCTTTAATGAAGATGATCATAAAAAGGTAGTAACTAAAATCAAAACAAATAAAAAAGAATCTAAAGAATAACAGTTGGATTCAAAAACATGAAAGAAACTAATGATAAAGATGAAAATTGTCAGATTTTTCTAAAGAAGAAGAGGTATTTTAGTTACTGAGTCGACATATGATAATCGCCCGATTCACAGAGCTCTCAATTTTCTTTTTGTTTTGATAAAGAGAAATGTTGATCCTCGAACCTAGGACTTCTAAAATCAACTATTATGCTGGGAGTAGATTTGAGATTGTAGAAACACAACACTTGAACAAGTGCATAATGATGTTAGTGGGAACGAGTTCAATGCAACTAGATATGTATGTGATGGGTCAATGTGAAGGTAGTTTGAGTTCAGGGAATTGTGTTTCCTTTATTGAATCAACTGTTCAGAAGGCTCATTTCTAATGTTGGGGGTTCCAATTTTTGGTCAGACGAACCTTCACGGATGTTATACTATTAGCTATAGTTATTACCCAAATGGAGTGACTACTAAATCTTCTCATTCTTCAGGTATAATTCCTCCCGTGTCTTCTTCTTCTTGCTTAAATCATGGATTTGTTTGATTATAGTCCTTAATTTAATAATATGCTTATCCTTCTAAATTTGGCTGTTTCATGTATTAAATCTTGATTTATTGTTTTTCATTCATTTGACACTTTCAGTCGTGAGCATCTAACAATCAAATAAACATTAGTTCTCAAATACTTGGATACCACAAAACGAAGACTTTTTTTACATTTCTCTACTAGTAGATAAGCTCATATGAGAAAAGCACTTGAAAATCTAAATCCAAGTCTTGGCCAAACTTTTTGTATTCAAACATTACTATGATACGGATTAGCTGATCATTCTACATATATGCAGGTCCGAGATTCAAACATGCTTAAAAAATGTAATCATTTACCACATCCATACTAATCATGATTTATGCCATGGCATTTATACTGATCCTGCCAGTAAAAAAAACAAAAAATTGCTTACACCGTATGAACCCCACTATATCCAACTCTTGAGCCCACTGTGATGTTTTTGGATTACACAACGCGGTTGTAAGGGCAATTCCTATGGGAATCAACAAACCCAATTTTTTGTTGAGCCAGGTGGATGGCCAAACTAGTTTTTCCACTATGGTAAAGCACTGGGCGTTAGATAACTAAGCGCGCGTGCGACAGACAAACGCTGGAGTTTGTAGGTAAAGCGCCGGCGACCGGCAATGCTGCAACTCATTGCGGCTTCCTACGTACCCTTCCCTACTATAAAGGGATCAAGCACATACCATAGTTCATCCTCTAATGGACAAGAAACTTATACCAACTCGTTTGCAAGGCCGTAGCCAAACAATAATGGTAATGGCCTAGTTCGTATAGGTCGTTCCGTCAAAATGCACAAAGGTTGCACATTATCGAGTCCGCGACATGGCATAGTGATGCCTAAGCATCAAATGGCTAATTTGTAAGGCTACGCAACTATATATATATATATAAAGGAGGCTTACGTATCATTTATACTCTTTCGGCTAAGCTATGAAGCTTACTTGGTGCATAGTCCGCATATGCACCTTCAACCAACTACCCCTCCCTATATATGTTAACTTGACATTTTCTACAACTTTGGAAAGGGGAGCAGATTGACATGCATGCTTCACTATTCATGGTCGTTGCCATGTATTTCTGAGTAACCGGCAATGGTTGTTGAGTTCTGTTCTGTAGTGCATAATGATTGCGCAACACTCACTCTCCCGTATTGCACAATTATTGTGCAAAACTGGTTCTGGCTATCGCACAATGATTGCTATAATTAGCAGCCCTACATAGTTCATTCATTCATTCGTGTATGCTACACACAACCTAAGATTTCTCAACATTATAGCGAAACCCGATTTTACAGCTCAAATTTCTTCTCATTACAGAGACAACCAAGCAAGCAATTACACTTATCAGTACTACACTATGCTGTCACTAAAATCAAATAAACAACACAGAAATCACTCACCAACTAAATCAAAATAACAACAAAATTAGACTAATAAGTACTAGATTATAGATCATCCATTCATGTTTTACTGCATAAACATCACTTCAGCAAGTAAATCAAAATTTCAAGAAAACACAAACAAAATCTTACCTAAACGGCAAAACCCTCACCCTAGATATTTTAACAAAACTTGCTGCCTCAACCTTACTATCCATTAATCCTTGAGCATTACCACTAGGTTTCCTCAATCCAGAACCACTAGATACTACTTGTTTCGTAATTGGTCCATCTGGTAACCAAAAAATACTAAAATTATAAATTGGGTATCTCTGAAAATCAATTATACTGATAGAAATCTTTTCCGAATTTACTTACCCCTTGATGTACACCATGAGAAGCCATGCATAAGCTTAGACCCATTTGTGATTTCATTTTCATGTTGTCCTCCAAAACTTTCCATGTTCAAAACCCATGAACTAATTTATTATTAGATACAGTTATTTAAACTTGTAGAGGAAAAGAGAGGGGAAAGAAGGTGATACCTTTGAAGATGAGTTTTTGAACTCTAGGAGAACATTAGTGAGAGGTTGAAGAAGAGATTCAAGGTCTTTAATGGTTGATTCTATAGAAAGTGATTCTGTAGGATGTAGCAGCAACAAATCATAACTCCTTCATTTCCCTTCTCTGCCGATTCAACAGAAATTCAATTAGTAATCAAAACCCTGTAGTTCCATAATTCAAACCCCTAATAGTGAACCCTACTTTCTTCTCAGATTCACTTTATTACCATCTCGATTGCATCTCTATCTCACAGATCCACCTTCAACTGATTTCAAAATCAAACTTTAAATAACTCTCAACTTCAAAAACTCGATCTAATTATCTTCAACCTCTAGGGAGCACTAGCAACACCCAGTGAAATAAAGATGGAGGTGGTGAGGAGGCGCAGAGAAAATGAAGAGACAGTGGAGAAGAAAGAAAGAGAAGAGGAAGAAAAAAAAATGAAATCTTCTCTAGGGTTTATGGATTTTATATCCTAAACGAACGAATCTGATTAATCCTAGATAATTTGACGGTGGAATTTAAGCATAACTTATTACTGTAGACGGGTTATGGGTTGTACCCGTGGTTTTATAGGCCGGGACGGGTTTGCCCATTTTCCCACAAGCCAGTATTTATCCAACCCTAACCCGGCTTGTTTAGACACCAGCCGAGCCGGGTGCGGGTTTTTTACGGTTCGGGTCGGGTAAACCCGCGGGTTTTGGCTTGTTTGCCAGCTCTAGAGCCGTCTATTCGAAGAGGAAAGTACCCTAATTAGGAGAAATCTCTTACGACCACTCGTTTAAAGACTTCTGTGTGATCAAGAAGCTCTATGAGTACCGTTGGTGGGAAGCTAGATAATTGCAGTTTATTAGTTTTTGATTGATTTGATTGACTAACGGTTTTTGAACTTTGATTGCACCTAGTTTGTTTATTCTTGAGAATATTCTCTTCTTATATAAGATTCACTCAAACTAGATCGAAGTGTCGACGGGATCTTTAGAACTGTTTGTAGATCTAAAGACATCTTGTGATAATCCATTGTTAACAGACTCCGTTCTGTGCGTGATTGGTCACAAGAGATTCAAGTGGTGTGGTGCAGGTTTAATTGAAGATTAAAGAAGATTTGAAGATTAATAAGATTTCTTATTGGTTTCTCATATCTTTGTGTAGCACAAACCTTGATCGTCTGGGATCCAACTAGAATCGGATTTATTCGATTGATTAGTTGCGCGAGATTGGTAACACCTAATAGTTCTCTTGAGATCTATTTTGATTATTACAAATCTGAATCTTATTGTAAGTGCATCTTTTCTGATGGCTACACCCAAGTAGATCTAAAGGCTATAAAACTACTAAAATTCAAGATTCAAAGATGAACAAGATGTAAAGAACATGAAAGTAAAGATTAACACAAGCATATAACGTGGTTCGTCCATGAGAGTTACGTCCACGGAAAAGAAGTTGTATTCTTTATTGATTAAGGTATTACCCTTGAAAGAGTTACAAATATCACTTAGATTTCTCACTCTCTCTTTCTCTAAGTCTCTCTCTGGAATTCTCTATAGAAAGACCATCTAACATTACATGCCCATTTCCTTCTACATGGACTTGCATTTATAGAAAAATCAAACTCTTGAAGGTATGGCCCGATCTCTCCGAATCGATGGAGCTATCGTACATCTTCTCATTACTTCGGACGACCTCTATACTATACCTCGTGATGCCCTGCTCGATTCTCCTTTTGAGTTGTCTCGTCTTTTGTGTAGTCGCTTCGCTCTTCCTTGGAGAATCTCGTGCTGCATCATTCCCGGGTTATATTATAGATCGTCAGAGTCTTCTGAAGTGATGTAGATTCGCCCACGCCTCTTCTGATCCTTCATTAAATGCATCCCTTCTTTTTAGACTTGACCGTCTGAGTTGATTAGACCACTCCTCACATGCGTCATTCATGTAGTGTTGTAGCAGGCGTCTCGATTCAGACAAAATCACCTTTTAGAGTGTGATTCGATACTTCTATCTCGTCATCTTATCATGAAACCATCCCTTGAGATGTTGACACGTGGCGATCGGGTATGTTACCCTCACAATTTGCTCATTTTCTCTGCATCTTTCCAAGGGCACGATGGGAAGAAAACTTCATAACCTCCCCGTGTTTTTCGCCACATCTGGAGTTATTGCCACGTCGTTGCTTTTAATGCGTTTTCACCTGTTAACTGGGGACGCCGGTTCGCTACCCAAGAAGTTATATCTCCTATATAATCTTCCTAGGATAGAGAAAACATGCTTTTATTGTCCTATCCCTTTTTTACAGAGTTCAGAACTTTTGTTCTCTTTCTTCTCTGACTTTTGTTGTTCCTTCTTAACTCCTTGTCTGCTATAAAGAAAGTCATCATGTCTGGGAAGGATTCTCCATCCCGTGCTTTAAGACGGTAAGGGCTTTCATGTCCTTCTTTTTCCTTTTTAAGGTTACTTTAATTAATGGTCCTCGCCATTGTTTTTCAACTGTAAAGTTCCTTAGTGATCGCCATTGTCGTCTCCGTCTTTGTATTGATGTTTTCGCCGGTTTTTTGTCAATGTAAGTTCTGATTCTTCTGTTCTGTCCACACTTAATAGTGCTGAGAAGAGACCTGCGACAACTCCGAGTACCAGTCGTTCTTCCGGCATGTCTGATGCTGCATATTTAGAGATGGCGAAGGCTAAGCATCGTCTCCAGAGATTTCAAGTCACTTTTGCCAGCCCGGAGGGTCAATCCGGTGTTTTGACCAAGGAGATTCTTGAGAATAACCCTTGTGGTCCCAATGAGATAATCATGACAGTGGGACAACTAGATGCTGGGCTTCATCTTCCTTTGTACTGTCCACTTGAATCTTTCCAGTACGAAGTACTCTGCCTGCTCGATCCTCAGCGAGCCATCTTTCAGCCAAATGGTAACTTTTACCGGATCGTCCGAGAAAGTGCTCGGCGATATAAAGGTAAGGTTACTGATCATGAATTGAATCAGTTTGTTCCTTCTCAGAGGGATTTGTATTCTCCCAAGAACTTCGTGGAAATCTACTGGTGTCAGCAGTCCGATAAGTTCGATGGTGATAAGTGCATAATTCGTATGATTTTATTGTTCATTCCATACTTGTTTTAGCTATTATTCTTGCATATTTTCGTATTATTACTCTTGTTTTCTCTTATGTGTCTCTATTAGGTGAATCATACTAAAAGAGCTACAAAGTGCTGAAAAGAGCTAGGAAGAGAAGTATTCCAAGTATCCAAGTGCCCAAGTCCAAGAGAAGTGGAAGAAGTGCGACGAAAAGGAGCAAAACACTCAAAATCAAGAGACGGGCCAAAGACCGAGATTAACTCATTCAAAGTAAGGATTTCTCATCACCATCTTTAAGATAATTGAAATATAAAAATAATGCAAAAAAGATAAAATGAGGTCATTCTGAGTTCGGACGAAGAAGTTGTGGCCAAAACGAGTTTTTATCGAATACCGAAGACAGTAAATTATGCAAACGGGTACGCATACTTAATTCCAAAAATTTCTGCTGGAATTTGTGGTACGCATACTTAGCAAGTATGCAAATGGGTATGCATACTTGGAAGGCCTAAGGTCATGTTTGGGGTCGTTATTTCGTATTTTTGGGTCGGGTTCTTGAACCGAACTAGATACTTGATGGCCAAGCAATGTAAACCTATAAAAAGGTATTAGGTCATGTAAAATTTTTTATCGATCATCCATATCACAAGTTCTATATCAAACCCTAGGGTTTACCCCTTTAGGGGGAAACCACCATTATTCATCTTCTTTGTAATATGAGTAGCTAAATCCTTTGTTGATTAAGGATGAATTCAATGTTCTAAGCGTGAAGCTTTATTATTAATACAAATCTATTGAGAGTTTTAATCATCATCGTTTGTTTTCACTATATTTAGGGTTTATGATTGATTTGTACATTGTTCAAGTGTACAATTGGATTAATCTTTTGATCATTCTATTGCTAGTAAAGGGTTAGGATATCCGTGTAATTGTTGAATAACCCTTACGCAAGTAGAGAACGTGAGACCCCATAGAGGGATTCTATGGAGGAATCATGTGTGAAGATAACACTAGTAAGTGGACCTTGCGCTAAGAGTCTAACTGCTAGGATCAATTTAAGTTCACATAACTTAAAGCTTCTGATTGGGTTACACCTTGAGTGCGCTACTACTTGGTGGTTCGGTTGGATAGAACTTGATATGCGAGCGATTCGGTATCCAGTTACATAAGGAACTTTGGGGATAACACTGCTCTAGCTTTTATTCTACGGTTGGTGATGAATGGTTCTAACGGAAGATAGATAAGATTCTAATCCTGCTATCGCTTGGTAACGGCGAAGGATTCCTTGATCATCTCTTTTCTTCTTATTGTCTTTTTATTTATCTTATAACCAATCCCCCTTTGCTATTTACTTTATCTGGGTGATCAAATAACCTATCATTTACACAGCTCTCTGTGGGAACGATCTCTTACTACCGCTATATTACTAGTTAATTAGTGGGAAATATATTTATTAATTTGTTGAGCCTACGACAGCCCATCAAATTTCAGCGCCGCTGCCGGGAAGCAGTTGCTAATTGATTTGTTATTATTTTAGCCTGTTTTTATTTTTATTTTTATTTTTATATTTAGATTTTTGTTTTATTTTCTCTTTTTCTCTTGTGAGTCGTCATGTTTCCTTACGGAAATAACATGTATGGAGCACAAGATTACACAGACGACAGTGGTCATCAATATGGTTTTCAATCTCATTCATATGATAACTACCAACCATCCTATGGGTATAATCAAAACCAATCTTTTGTCTATGATCAATATCCCACGGAACCTTATTGTTATTCTCATACATGTCAACAACCTTATGACGGGCATGTAAGTGAACAATCACGGGGATGGAAGGATAGTTATGCTTCTGATCAATTGTTTTCTAGTAATGTGCAGATGACAGAGAATTTGGAACTAAAAAGTTATGATTCTGAATCAAGATCTATTCCTCTTTATCGTGTTTTTCCTTCACTCTTTCCAAAAGAGGAGATTGTGCACAACGATGAAAAGCGTGTTAATGTCAGAAAACTTTTTATGCAACACGAGCAGCTAGAAAAAGCCGGTGCATCACAAGAGACTCTTGACGAAATTAACAGGGCCATAGACATGGAATTCGAACGTCGTTGGGATGTTGATGATTTCGAGGTTGACAATGATTCTGATGAAGATGAACAATCTCTCAAAAGTCCTTGCAACAATGATACGATTATTCCAACTACGGATCATAATAAAGATCCTTCGCCTATTCAAAAGGAGGAGATTGGGTATGACATATCTATTGTTATAAATGGTGTAACGTACTCAAACGGAGAAATTATGAGTTGCATCAATGAACTAGACTTTTTGGGGGAAGATTCGTATTCCGATAACGAGATTGTTGAGGAGATGAAGATTGAGAATGAAACCAAATTGATTGATTTTGTGGAAGACCCAATTGAGCCAACTAATAATAGTTCGATAGAGGACCATGATATACTTGAGGTAAATAATTCACTGTTAATTAAGAAAGATGAGGATCCGATACAAGGTTTTTCTAAACCTTTGCATAATTCTATATCTATTGATCCTTTCCATCCAATTGAAGTAGTTTCTCAAAGAGTTGTTAACCCAACTTTTGAGAAAATACCTCACTTAGGATTGGAGTTGTGTGCTTCCAAAGTTTTAATGGATTATTTTGCTTCTAAGTATCCACCACTTGATGTGTTTGATTCGAGTATTGTGCAGGTTCACCAAGCTGAGGAACCTTTTGAAGTTCCCGAATTCTATGTTCTCTATCCACTTCCGAGTGTAGAAAGGACTAAGTGTGGGGGATACTTCAATAAAGTGATAGCTTCAATATTTATATTTTGTGCTAATATTTTTGTGAAGTTTTTATTTGAACTACAGATTGTTATTTGGAAAGATTACCAAATTTTCAGATTGTTGGTGTACAGACGATAACAATAATGTCGGGCTGACGACGTTAAACCAAGCGTTGCGTGGGAGGCAACCCATCGGTTTTGTATCTCTATCCCTTTTGTTTTAGTTTTCTTAGTTTTTCATATCATATCTTGCATTCCCATCTTAGATTTCACAAAGTCCTATATCTATAATGAAAGTTTTGACGAATTCTCGTCAGAAAATTCTGACTGCGCAGTAGGAACGAAAATAGGTCTTGAGACTTCATACGGAGTACGATCTGAGTGGTTGACCTCAAATTTTAAAGAGGACAGACATACCTTTCTTTTACAAAAATAAAATTTGAATTCGGAGTCTGTTAAGTTGGAGCGATTAGCCTGGACATTTGAGTTTTGGTATTTTTCCAGAACTTTTTCAGATTGAATGACTGTCAGTCTGGAGGCCATAAAAGTCAGACCATTTATCAAAACACTGTTCCATTTTGACACCTTATAGAAAAGACGTAGACGAAGAACTTTCGTTTAGGATGTTTTTCCTAGTTCCCTACCCATTGGTACAATTTTTGAGTTTTTCAGGGCTGTTATGTCAGAAATCAGAATTTTCGGTTTTGAACATTGAGGACAATGTTGAGTTTAAGTGTGGGGGAGTAGTTAAGCATGATTAGCTTGTATATAAAATAAATAAATAAATAATACTCTTTGATTTCTTGCATTCTTGAGACTTCATCTTTTGGAGTTAATTTTGAGCTATTTAGGATGACACTCTAAACCTTTTTAGGTTGAAACAGTTCTTACGGCTATAGATTGAGTTCCACTATATCGTTCTACAATCCTAAAATATTTACGTTCATAATTGATCGTCTAGCTTAGCGAGTATCATGTCTAAGGTTAGGTTCTTTTCCCAAGCCTCAGTCTTTGTAATTGGGATCATCGCTTCAGTTGGTATGATCGTTTCTGTACCATATGTTAGAGCGAAGAGTGTCATCCCTGTAGCCTCTCTTTGGGTGGTCCGATAGGACCATAAAACATTGTTTAGTTGTTCGCACCAGCTAGCCCCATGTCCATCCAACTTATTTTTTAGCATGTCGGCGATAGTTTTGTTGGTGGCCTCTTCCTGGCCATTACTCTCGGGGTAAATGGGTGTGGATTTGTTCTTCCTGATCTTGAAGCAGTTAAAGAGAAGATCGATATTTTTCCCTCTGAGTTGGGATCCATTGTCTGTGACGATGGCAGCTGGGATACCGAAGTGACATATGATGTGCTCAAAGAGAAATTTAAAGACATCAGGGTCTCTAATGTGCCCGAGGGCTGAGGCCTCTACCCATTTTGTGAAATAGTCCGTGGCAATGATCAAGTATTTCCTCTGTCCTGTACCAGCTTGTAGGGGCCCAATGATGTCGACTCCCCACTTGGCGAATGGCCAAGGGATTAGTACAGATTTTAAATCCATTAAAGGAGCATGCCTTCATTCACCAAATTTTTGGCATTCTAAGCATAGTTTCGCCATTTGCTTCGAGTCTTCGTTCATGCGAGGCCAGAAATATCCTTGTAATCTTGCTTTGTGAGCTAGGGATCTTCCCCCGTTATGGTTTCCCGCGTAACCATAATGTATTTCTTTTAATATTTCTTGGCCTTTAGCAAAGGAAAGACATCTAAATAACGGTCCCAAGTATGATTGCCGATACAGTATGCCTGCCTAAGTTGATAATTTCCTGATCGATATATCACTTTGTGTGCGATCTTCTGATCACTTGGAAGATCGCCGTTGGCTAGATATTTTATGATTGGGGTTCTCCAATCGTCCTCGGACAAGGCTTCTTGGCTTGCATCGACATTAAGAATTTCCATATCTCCTTCTATGGGTATAGAGGGGAGCATTACCCTTTATATTCTTATGGCCATAGCCTCTGGATCTGTTGTCATGGAGGCAAGGAAAGCTAGAGCATCTGCGTGCCTATTGTTGTTCCTGCTTAGGTGCCGGAAAGTGATGTTTGGTATATGCCCGATTTAGTGTTTGGAGAGTTGAAGATATCGCTACAAACATGCATCGGAGGCTTGATATATCCCATATATCCGTCGGACGACAAGTTGTGAGTTACTCGTGAGCCTCACTTCATTGATACCTAGTGCAATTATCACTCGGAGAGCATGTATGACTGCCTCGTACTCGGTTATGTTATTCGTGGATGGGAACTCTAACCTCAGACTGTAGACGATCCTTCGACCTGTCGGAGTCGTGAAGACCATTACTATGCCAGATCCTTCCGAGTTACATGACCCGTCCACAAAGACTTCCCATCTCCTTGGGTTTTCCGAGCGAAGCAGTTCGGGAGGATCTTCTAGCTCGTCATCCATCCCCGGGATTTCTTTAATCTCATCGGTATCGTTTAGAGGGAAGTCGGCTAAGAAGTCCGCAACTACTTGGGTTTTTATTACAGTTTGGGCTTGATATTTTACCCCAAACTGTTTTATTTGAGCTCCCCATTTGGAATTCTTCCTGCTCTATCGGCATGGTCTAGGACAGACTCTATTGGAGCTTTTGTAATGACGGTCACGGTGTATGTAGGATCAGGCTTCTGTAGGATCGGCAAAGTGACCAGATGTTCTTTTGATCTTTTAGAGTGTTGAAGAAATCCTTACACTTATCGGACGGTCTGCTATAAATTTTCCCAGGGCTGCTAGTCGACCATTTAGTCTCTGCACGTCTTTAACTGTTGCAGGCGAGGGCATCTCCAGTATGGCTTGCACTTTGGTCGGGTCAACCTCAATGCCTCGTTTAGTGACCAATTATCCCAGGAATTTTCCCGAGCTTACCCCGAAAGCACATTTTTCCGGGTTTATTTTCATATTGAACTTCCTCATTTGTTCGAAAATTTCTTTAAGATCATTAGCATGATCCTGCGGGAGTTTCCTCTTGACGAGCATATAATCCACATACAACTCTAAGGTTTTGTGAATCCAACTGTCAAACATTTTTTCTACCATCCTCTAATAAGTCGCGCCGACATTCTTTAATCCGAACGGCATCTTAGTATAACAGTATAGACCTCGGGGAGTGAAGAAGGCAATATGCTCTTGATCTTCCTCGGCGAGGGGGATTTGGTTGTAGCCCGAATATCCGTCCATTAGAGATAACAATCCATACCCAGACGTTACTTCTATGAGCTGATCGATATTGGGGAGTGGAAAGCTGTCCTTCGGGCATGCTTTATTAAGATCGCTGAAATCAATACATATTCGTACTCCTCCATTTTTCTTTGAAACTATCACCATGTTAGATATCCATATCGGATACTGTACTTCTCGGATGACGCCTGGTGCCTCCATCTTTTTCAGTTCATTTCCAATCGCTTCATGATACTCTGGTGCCACCTTTCGCATTTTTTGCCTCAAAGGATTATGCTTTGGGTTGATTTTCAAGTGATGGCAACAGACCTCGGGATCTATTTCAGGCATGTCCTCCATGCGCCATGCAAAGACATCAAAATATTCTTTTAATACTCGCATTAGTTTTTCTTCCTCCTCTTTTTCGAGGAGTGTTCCGATCTTAACCATACCCGGGTTTTTTGGGCGTTCTGATGTTTACCTCCTTTGTAGGCTCCGAGGTCGAGAAGTTTGACCTAAGCTCTCCAATATCGGAGAGATTTTTTAATTGCTATAAGGGCTCCGTAGATGAGTCTGAGATAGGTACATTGTCCGATACTGGCACCTTGTCCGAGCGCCTTGCTTCGTTTGTTTCTGCTATGTAAGCATCGATTTCTTCTTGGTTCTTGGAACTTTTGGCTCTTTTCTTCTTTTCCTTTAGGAAATTTACCCTATTTCACGCCATTCTGTACGTCTATGTTATAGCAGTACTTTGCTTCACCCGAGTCTCCGATGATCTCCGCGATCCCATCGGGTGTTGGAAACCTTAGTCTCTGATAATAAGTTAACGCGACCCCTTTGATCCCGTGGAGCCAGGATCGCCCCACAATGGCTATGTATGGTGAAAGTACGTCCACTACGCAGAATGTAGTTAAGGTGAGGATTTTTCCTACACGGACCTCTAGAGTTACCTCGCCCCTTAGGAGGGTTGACGAGCCATTGAAGCCAAATATATTATATGTAGATGGTATTAGGCATTCGTCTCTTAGGCCCATTTGTTTGAATGTTTCGTAAAATAGGATTTCGACATAACTTCCGCCGTCGATCAATATCTTAGACATTGCCCATGGTAGTGCCTTTGGCTTTTCTTTCTCGCCCTCATGCTCGGGGAATGCGATAGCCATCGTGACTACCAGTGGATCATTGTGGTTCCGTCCTCCATCAGGTGCTTCAGAGGCTGAAAAGATGATAGGCTGTTTCATCTACTCCTCCATTGGAGGTTCCTTTTCCACACTGAAGACTTCGTCACCTTCAAAGTTTCGTTTGTGAATTCATCCTATGATACTTCCTTCGGGTGTAGGAGCAATAACAACCGAGTACGATATCGTATTGCATCCCAAATACCGTGCCTCGCGAGGAATTTAAACATGATGCACGGGTGGCCCCATAGCTGGTTGGGTCGCTGGCTGCGCGATGTATTCCTGGAGTTTACTGTCATCAATTATGTCCTGCACCATTTTTGCAGATCTTTGCACGAGTCTGTCGGGTGGCTATAGAACTGGTGGAACTCACAGAAATCTATTCTGTTCTTGGTGCGCTTGGGATGCTTTCCTATGTTCCATGGGTAAGTGATCTTACTTTTTCCGTCGATCTTCTTGAAGATCTCGGATATAGGGGTGTTTAGCTTCGTGTAGACTGGATCTACAAATTTTCCCTTCTTTTGTTGGGCTTGGTCTCGCCCTTTCCATCCTCCACTTTGATGTTTATCGAACTGTGAGGATCCATTATTGGATCGCCCTGTTCCTCGGAATTGTGTCTGAGGGTTCTGTGGTTCTACCATATTTGCTCCTCTATTATTTCCTTTGACCAAGTTGTCGTAGGTCCCGTCTTGGAGTTCTTAAAGGGATATATAGTCCTCTTGAATTTCTCTCAGTTTCCCAAGGAATGGGGGCATGGTTTCGTACATGCGGACAAATATGGGGTCTGTTTTCCTTAGACTGTTTTTGAAGCCTAAGATCGCGTTGGTCTCTGGGACTCTTCTGATCTCGGCGCACAATTTTCTCCAGCGAGTCACGAGAGAGCGGGGTGACTCGTTTGGCCCTCGAGCTAATTGGAATAGCATGTCGATCTCGGGTTTTACTCGGCTATTGTGCATGTATTCCTCTAAAAATAGTTCGGATAGGTGGTCGAATGACTTAATCGATTCTTTCGGCAAATTATTGAACCACATTAGGTCTTCGTCTTTTAGACTGGATGAAAAGAACTTACACATCACGACATCATAGTGACTCCATTGTGTCAATGTCATGCGGTAAGACCTCAGATGTTCGATCGTATCCCAGGTCCCGTTGAAGGGAGTTTCAAATGTCGGGAGTAAGCATTTCCTTGGAAATGGTTGGGCCAATAAACTCTCCGATAGGGGAGATTGTCCAGCCTCCTGCATTACTTCTGCCAACTTTTGGCCTCCTTGCCTTCCTGTAGCTTCTATGCACATCGCTTCGAGTTAGCAGAGTTGGGCTTGTAACTGGTCGTCAACGAGCCTCGTTTCGGCATTCTTCCTTCGCCCTTGCGCTCTTTCGGGCGAGAAAGAGGCTTCTGGGCGGCGACATCTTGATCGCCCTGAGTCCTCATCCGATTATTCGACTGTTTTGGTGTAAAAACTGATTCTGCTGTTTTTGGTAAATTTGGGTGTGTTGATGAGAAACGAATTCAAACCCTAATCAAATGTACTGCACATGAGTACTTTTAGATTTGAAAGATCAATCTGTAAGACTCTGGCCTAAACCAAGAAATGGCCATTCCAGATTCAATTCGGTCACAAAGTGAATGAGAAGGGTTGATCTTAGGGAGGGAAACGAAGAAAGTGTTTGAGATCCAAATGTTGAATTATGAAGGTGTGGCTATTTTATAACTTGTATCAGAATGTGGAACTGGCTTGCAGAACGTAAGCTTATCAGTTCTTGGTATTTTCTGGATACTTGTGTTGATAACACTTCTGTCTTTTTTGAAATAGGTTGAAATCTTATTTATACAAGTCATGTTCGAGCACACTGATAGACGCATTTATGTGTCTATTTTCATCTCTATTGTGTATATTTTTAGTACCCATTTTTGTACTAATTTTGGTATTTTATCCCTTTGTAGGTGTTTTTGGAGAAATAGGCTTTTGCGGCAAAATTGGCTCGAAAAGTTGTTAAAGGCTCCTGGGAGGACACTTGCTATTCGGACTCTCATTTTGGATAAGGGATAACCCATTTCCAAGCAGCTGCTAAGCACAGACCGGCACTGGATAGGGGGAGGTCATATTTCTCAAATTTTCAAAACAAAAAAATTGGCGGGAATTTTCTTTACAGAAAACAGAATTTCTGTTTCGAATTTTGGATGATTTTTAAGGCGATTCAAGGGCTGATTTTCGTTGGGTTAACCCTGTTCAGGATAAACAAGTATGGTATGAGCTGTAGAATCGATTAAACAGGGATAGAAATCCGTGTTGGAGCAAAACAGGGAGAATTCATATTTTGAGTTGTTTTCGGTTTACAAAAGAATTTGTGAAGAGTTTACGGCAAGATTGGAGTGTATGGAGTCCTTATTCAGTCCTGGGAGAGTTTAAGAGAGTTTGGAAACCAAGTTGACGCGTAAAAAGAAGATTAAAATCCCGTAACGTGATGTGAAGAAAAAAACGAAAATATTTGGATTAACTCGAGTGATTTTGGGGTTTGGTGGATATATATAGGTTGATTCGAGTCATATTGAGAAGCAACAAAGTTTAGGGGAAAGTTTAGAGCCTTAGAGAAGCGTAAAAAAATCAACTGGAGTCGATACAGAAACTTTTCTGCTGCTGCAAAGAAGAAGAACACGAAGAACATTAGACCCTCAGAGACAGTTGCAGAAGCAGACTTATTTTCAGTGATAACGGGTTACGGTCGCACCTTCCTGCAGTCACCGAAGCCTTTCAGCAACAATTCCGACTTCTGATTTAGACCTTCAGCAACTGCAGAATCCGATGTTTTAACACTTTTCTCCCTTTTAATCAACTTTTGAGCCATAAACATGTATTTTGAGATTATGATTAATATGAGGAGCTAAACCCCTTAGCCGAGGCGACGGAGGAAGCCATTGTTCCATGAAAAGTGGTATAGTTCTATTTTAATTATTTATTGCAATTATTTTACATGATTTTTTGCATAGAACTTAAAAGAAAAATTGGTTTTTATTGAGTAGTTGTGAAGTGTTTTGATGGGACATGCTTGGTTTTAATACTTTTGATGTTTCATGCTTCGTGCTTACAATTATTACTTCAAAAATCTATTAAAGGCAAATACTAGAATCACTTTAAAGAAGAATATTGCATGAATATTGATTAGAGTTTATCACTTAATTGGTCAATGGTGGAATCCAGAGTCTCGGTATTTTCTTATTATTGTCAAAACAACTCTATTTAATTTTCGAAAATCCTTCACAAGTTCGAGCAACGAACCTTTTTACCACTACAACTACAAAACACATCACACACCCTGATCTCGTACGAAGTGGAGGTGATTAAGCAATGGAGAAGTAGGGTTATGTAAAAAGTGGTGATCACCACGTTTCCATTACGAGGGAAAACTGGTCACACTTTCAAAATTCGAAGAATTATTGGTGGCGAAACTTCTTTCCTGGATCTAAGCACATGATGATTGAGAGGCCGTTTCTTTGTTGAAGCAGGCTGCACTTAAAGACGCTTGCCAAAAACCGTGTACTGGCTGCTTGACGATATCCTTTGGTCGCCTTACCCTTCTTTTTCTTCATGTATTCCCTTCTTTGGTGTTTTTGAAAGATACGAGGTGCCTCTTTCGTGTGTTTTTTTTTGGCTCGTCGCGGGCAGGTCAATCGACCATGGATAGAGTTAGGTCGCCGGTGGACACGCTAGCACTTCTTTAATTGTTCGAAGGAAGATCTAATCCGTCCAACTAGTCTAGCTAAGTTGGGCGGACGTGATGTTTTTGAGACCGTTTTGGACGGTCTTAGCTCATTTGAGCTTTTTTAACAGCGCGATCGCCCATGTTCTGGCTAACGTTTAAGGGAGTTGCAGGTGAACTAGATGGATTCCGACCTGCTGGGATGTTAGTGGGCCCACCGGTGGTCATCATGATGATCGCCTAGTTCCGCTAGGAAAATCATGTGGCCATGATCATTTTTAAAGACTAACATGGACAGTCAAGATTTTCTCTAAGGAATTTAAACATCGTCGATCGAGCTAACTTTTAATTAAAAGTGTGTCGACGCGCCGATCTCTTTGTCAGAGAGTGGTGTAGCCCACGTGGGTGTTTTTTCATGCAGGTCTCAATACTGACACTTCAGGAGATTAATGCTACTCCGCTGCGAGTGAACATTAATCGTCATTTCATGCCAATACTGAGAGTTCGGCTGGGAACATAGCATAGGAAAATACTAGGCAGGTCAATGCATTAGTGAATAATGCCGGTACAAAGTAAAATTCATAGAATATTTGGGATCGTTGCTATATGCACAATTCTGAATGAATTATATATATATATATATATATATATATATACACACAAATATATTGAATTGCTCAACACATCTATGAGCGAAGAGGTTTATGCACTCATTACTTTCAAATGGCTTTTGTTCCCTTGCAGGATGACATCGTATTAAATACAGGGTTTCACGATTTTATCCCTGAACCGAAAACCACCATCAACATTAAGTCCCCTGCTTAGCATGTAATAGTGACACTATTGCGGGGTAAGCACTAGATGGTGACAGTCGAACAAATTCACAAGAGAAGTTTGGCGTACATTACCAAGATAGTGGCTGGCTCGGTTCTTTAGCAAGATATGTTTCTTTCAGCATACATCAGTTATTTTCAGGTAGATAAGTATCTATTTGATTGTTATCCCACATCTAAAGCCTTTATTCACGGCAGGTAGAGACTCATTTTCTTCCCGGGATCCTGCTGGTTTTTGGAATATAAAGGAAATGCTTGAGCCTTTCTCTCTACACCGATCATCACAGAGTTGCTTTCTTCTTCATTCCAGTCATCATAGAGTTGCATTCTTCTTTGTTCCAGGTATTGCATCATGTTCTAACGTGATTTGATTTGATTTTTTTTATATCACGTAGGTTGTTGATACGATCATAATGCATCTTTGCAGTTTATGATGGGAAGTGCTGGTGATGATTATTCTTCAACTTCTCCAGAGAAGAGCTTTGAAGTCGACAAACCCAGGGCTAACGCATTCGAGGAGGTGATGGCCCAAATAGATTCTCCGTTTCGTGAAGCTGGTCGTGTTATACAGGGTATGTCTCTTGTGCACTTATGCGTCATTCGAGAGCGTGTTCAAGCTTTTCTGGCTTCAGTTAGTATGGAGGAGAGGTAGAGACGTGATGAAGCGTCTCATCCTCCGAGTACCAAGGCTGAAAGATTCGCGGCTCGATTGAAGCGGAGGAGGGTTGAGCATAAGCAATCTTCAGGTGGGAATAAGTATGATTAACCTATTCATAATGGTATCATAATTCTCGACTCTGATGTGGACGAACCGAAGCATCCTCAAAAGGCTGTTGGGGCAGCTTCCGAGGAAGAGGTCGATGTAGTTTCTGTAGAGGATATCGAAGCGACTGCTGGAGGGAATGCTGAAGTGGATGCTGGGGAGAACATGGGAGCGGCATCCGGAGAAGATGTTGAAGCAGCTCCCAAGGAAGATGTTGAAGCATCTCCTAGAAGGAACATTGAAGCAGCTGCTGAGAGAGGTATTGAAGTGGCGTCCATAAGGGAAGTCAAGGCGGATTCTGGAGAGGATGTGGGGGTACCTTATGAAAAAGATGTTGAAGCAGCTTCCAATGAAGACTCTAGTGAAGTGTTAACGCCGATAACTAGATTTCCCACTTTATCATTTCTTTCGTAGACAAATATCTTTTCGCCGCTTAGCTTGCAGATGTTTTCGATATTTCAGTGGTTTTTTGTTTATGTGACTGGAGCCATGGCTTCATCGGATAATAATCTTTCATTCATGTTGCTTTAATAATCTCATGTTCCCAATCGAGTGAATGAATGAAATCTTGAGAAATCCAAATCTTCGGAAAAAATCTCGTAACATCTTGGAATTTTAGTCGCCACATCCTTTGATAGAGTTACAGTAGAGCCTCATACTCGTTCCTCGCATGCCACGACTAGTGCCTTGATTACGTAAATGAGTTCTTCCCAGCCTATCAAGGTGATGGGGCCAACCCTTAAAGACAACCCTTTCTTCGTCAATTTCTTTGCCACTCAATCAGCGAACACGTAAAGACAACCCTGCAGATTGAGAAGGGGGGAACCCTCTGTAGCGCTGCAGTTGGCAGGATTGTGAAGGGGAAATACCTCGTAGCTTCTGCAACAGGGACATGGTGTAAGCATATCTGCATTAATGGTCGAGAATTCATAATCCCATAAAACGGTGATTACTTACCATCTGGTCCATAAACAATCGCGGCGCGGGTAGCGTCAAGTATTTTGCTTGCCGTAGTGTAAGTTGTGCAAGGCTTGACAGGCCGGCGTAAAAACTATGTTATATTTTTAGGATATATTCTCTAGTCGACCCGGTACTTGCTACTGGAAAAGACTTTGGATTTGGATTTGGATTTGGATTTGGAGGTAGAGGCAATTGCCATAGTGCAAGTTGTGCAAGGCTATGACATAGTGTAAGTTGTGCAAGGCTATGACAGGCCGGCGTAAAAACTATGTTATACTTTTAAGAGATATTCTCTAGCTGACCCGGTACTTGTTACTGGAAAAAGCTTTGGATTTGGATTTGGAGGTAGAGGCAATTACCATAGTGCAAGTTGTGCAAGGCTCTGACAGGCCGGCGTAAAAACTATGTTGTACTTTTATGAGATATTCTCTAGCCGACCCGGTACTTTCTACTGGAAAAGGCTTTGGATTTGGATTTGGAGGTAGAGGCAATTGAGTGCAGCATCTCTGCCGAAGATATTAAGGGCGACTTGGTTTCATACGGTGTAGACCTGACAACTCCAATACGAGTTGCAGAACAATAGATGCTCATGCTCTCACTCATTTGTGTTTTGTGTTCACATCTCGGACTTGGTGGTATAGACCCGGACCTAGCTAATAAGTTACCATGATTTCGATTTTTGTTCTCAGTGCATTTCAAACTCAAAGTATCGATACTGCATTCGGTTTTTTTTATCCATGGACTCCAGAGTAAAATTTCTTGGCGAACCAAGTTATCGATACTACATTCGGCAAGTCCACCGAACAAATAAAAAATTGTCAGATGTAAGAAAAAGATTAAAATAAAACCCTTCCGAGGGATTTTGATTTTCCAAAATTAGTTTTTTTTTTGGAATTTTTTTTTTCCGGACAATGTGATAATTGAAAATTACACAAACCTAACACTAATACCCAAAGTGGACCATCCATCAAAGCCTTTTCAATTCAGACCCACAAGACTCTATAACGTCAAATATAAAATCATTGCAAAAATCCTAGTTAATCGAATTAGACCCCTACTCCTTTTTCTAATAAGCCCTTTTCAAAGTGCCTTCGTACCACAAAGATAAATTCATGATAACATAGCAATTGCTGGAGAGCTATTGCACCATATAAAAACTTCAAGCCTTACCAAACACCCGAAAAAAACTCTTAAGCTAGATATCCAGAAAGCCTACGACAACTTAGATTAGGGATCATCAAAGCTGCCTTCACCAAACTTGGATTTCCAACAATCTTTGTAGATTACATTATGTTATGCGTCACAACTATTACATACTCGAACAACATAAATGGCACACCTCATGGATATATCAGCCCAACTAGAGGTATTAGACAAGGAGACCCACTATCTTCCTATATATTTATAATTTGTGTGAAAATCCTGTCTACCAATCTGGGGAACCTTCAAAATCAAAATTTTGTTCGAGGACTTAACATAAAGCACCACCCATTATTCATTTAATGTATGCTGATGGCCTTCTAATTACTTATAAAGCTTCTGCTTAGGGTAATCTTTATCTCAAGAAACTGCTTCACTCTTACGGCACTTCGGCAGGCCAGGTAATTAATACTTCCAAATCAGTAATTATTCATCACCCGAGATTGGATCCGGGTTAGATAAGTGATCTGCATCAATTTTTTCGATATGTCGTCCACATCAAAAACCCCAATTTATCTTGGAGTACAATTCAAACAAGGAAGAGCATCTAATCACACATTTGCACCGCTCCTTTAAAGATTAGCTCGAAAAGCTAAAGGGTGGAGACAAAATGTCTGACTCAAGCTGGAAAAATTGTCCTTATTAAAATCTCCCTAACCCCCACCTCAAATAACCTCATGCAAACACAAAATCTACCCATCAATGTCCACAAATAGGAATTTTTTCTGGGGACATGATTCGTCAGTTAAAGAGCTTCATCCTATTGGTTGGGATAAAGTAACAAAACCAATATATGAAGGAGGGCTAGGCATAAGGAAAAGCAGTGATCATAACAAGGCACTTCTCATTAAAAGAATCTGGAATTTACATAAACAACCTAACTCCATCTGTGGAAGTCTCTGCAGCGAAAAATATCTCAACCAACAACCAATTCTACAGGGCATTCATACCATACCATCTTCCTCCATCGTTTAATGGAGACAATTAGTGTCACTCGTCCCTACCATGAAACAATTGATTATTCATTATATTGGAAATGGGTTATCAACACCAATAAAAGCCAATTGGATTCCTCACTCCCCGAACCTAGACCCCGCTCAATGTTACCTTATTCGGAAAGTGGCTTATATCATCGATATGATCTCTCGTAACTGGAATCAGGAAAAAATTAAACACCCTACCAAATCTTACAACTCAGAAAATAATAAACATCCACCTACCTAAAGATAGCCCCCAGGACAAAATAATCTGGCCCCACTCAAAATTTGGGAAATACACTACTTCATCGGGATACAAATGTCTAACCCAAGGTCAACCTACTCAAAACCCCCTCCCACCTACAAAATTTTTGTGGAATATACCGTGTCCACCAAAAATTCAGCTTTTCTTATGGAAAGCAATCAATAAGGGTCTACCAACATTCTCTCTCCTACATCACATCTAGAGCTGTCAATTTACAACCCGACCTGCGGGTTGACCTTAACCCGGCTTGTTTCATCCTGTCCCGGCTTGGCTTGTTGGCTAAACAAACCGGGTTAGGGTTCACATTTATGAACCCGTCACAAACAAAAAGAGCTAGGATCAACCCGCGGGTTACCCGCCAAAAGTATTATTTATGATATTTATAGTAATACTAAGATAATTTCTATAGATTAATATATAGTAATCAAACAGACAATAAGATTTTTTCTAACTATGTACATCTTCAAAAACTCATTCGTTACTAACTTAACAGATCTTAATGATTTACTGTTGGTAGGTATACCTTCAATTACTTATAAATCTAATGGATTGTCACTGATATATTGTTAAATTCATAAGTTAAGTCACATAGTTCATTATCATATAAAACTGAACAATTGATTGGAAAGAAGTTAACGTTAACCAAAGGCTTATTTATAGATGAAAGTCAAATCTTCCTATTACGCAACTAAAAAAAGAACTCTGCAGAGTCTCCATGAATTAAAATGCAGTTGAAAAGACATTGAATGATGGAATAATTTCAAGAAAGATAGAGAAGAAGAGGAGATCAAAGATGATAATGATTTGAAGAACAAGTCAAAAAATTAATCAACTAATTCGCTATCACCAAAAAAAAAAAAAAAAAAAAAGGAGCCAATCTACCGAGAAGACAAAAGGGGATTTAGCCTATTTATAAAGTATAGATTTATAAGCAATCGGGTAGTTAATTAACCAGTCAAAATTTAACATAAAATGACACTTTAGAGTGGTGGATCTGGCCTTTTATCATAAGCAAGGGGTACTATCATTTTCATTTTGTGATTAAAAAAAATAAGTGTTATACTTACAAGCTAACCCGCCAGGGCTGACCCGTCTAGGGTTAGGGTTTTAGGCTTGTTCTTAAATAGTACTAGGGCTAGGGTTGACTCTAACCCAACAACGGGTTGGCAAGCAAGGGTCGGGTTGACCCTAGCTTGCCCCGTTGATAGCTCTAATGACATCCATCTGACCAATTCCGACATTTATTCCACATGCAACGCTAATCAGGAATCAGAGATTCTCTTGCTAATTCACTGCCCAACGGCGACTGCAGCTTGGAACACCTTATTCACTCAGCTATCAACATTACCAACTCCAATTATAACCCCACATGTCCTTTAACGCCTCAAACAACCATTTCCCACATGCAACAACAATCAACACCAGTTTCCATCATCTCTTCTGTATGGTTTATATTCTGTACCTTATGGCTGGCCAGGAATGAACAAATTTACCGCCAACAACAAACAACATCAGAAGAAATACTGGCTTAGGAGAAAAAAACAACAACAAGAATATTTCGTGGCAATAGAATCCTTACCTCCAGTGTTACCAGGAAATTCACCGGTACTTAACCACTCAAGAAATACCAAAAGGATCTCGACAATTTCGGTAGGATGGTCCACACAAAACTTGAATTGGATTAAGACTAACACAAATGGAGCGGCCAGGGGACATCCAGGTTTCGCAGGTGTCGGTCTTATTTGCAGAGACTCCGAAGCACGAACAATTACAGCTTTAGCCCAACCTCTAGGAATTACAACTTTCTTGTCTGTAGAAACTTGGTCTCTGCTTTTGGCATCAAGAACAACAACAGAAAGGAAATGGCCAAAAGTTCTCTTCGAGACGGACTCAGAAAACATTTTCCTCTTCGTCACATCCTTTACTGATCCTCCTTGGCACATCTCAGGGATGATCAAAGAAATAAAGAATATAATGCGACATATTCCACAGGCCGCTATCCAACACAACTATAGAGAAGGAAATCAAGCAGCGGATGGCTTGGGGAATCATGCGGCAGACGGAAGTCAAATGGGAAATCTTTCAACTAAAATTGGGGACCAGGCAATCCCAATTTTTATTGGTCAAGTTATTTTCCACGACTCTGGGGATACCACATACCCACGTTAAATTGTAACCTAACCTTCTATCAATAAAATGCATGCTTCAAAAAAAAAAAAAAAAAAAAAAAAAAAATGATTGAAAAATCTCTTCAACCGCGTACTTCAACAAAAACACCTGATTCTAAATGATGCCTATGATGGTTTATTTTCCATTACACTTACCCAAAAAAGAACCCCAAAATATAGATCTCGTTAGCCTCATTCTTATTTATTTTTTTGATTGAAACCAAATATTAAGTCAAAGATAATTGTTAGGGTAAAATACCCGATGTCCACGTGTCAACATCCCAAGGGATGATCTCATGATAAGTTGATAAGGTGGAAACATCGAATCATACTCTATAATGCTGATTTTATCTGAATCGAGACACCTGCTACAAGCGTTACATGAATGACGCATGTGAGGAGTGGTCTAATCGATCCAGACGGTCAAGTCTAAAAAGAAGGACTGCATTTAATGAAGGATCAGAAGAGACGTGGGTGAATCTACATCGTATCAAAAGGCTCGGGAAATCTATACTATAACCCATAGGTGATACAACACGAGGTTCTCCAAGGAAGAGCTACACGATGAAAAACAGGGCGAGATAACTCGGAGGGAGAACCAAGGAGACCATCACGAGGGATAGTATATAGCTCGTCCGAAGTATCGAGGAGGTATACGGTAGCTCCACCATCTCGGCGAGACCAGGCCTTCACAAGTTTAATTTGCCTATAAATACCAGTCCAGGTAGAAGGAAATGGACAACTTATGTTATGTAATACTAGATGGTCTTTCTACATAGAATTCCTGAGAGAGATCTAGATAAAGAGAGAGTGAGAAATCTAAGTGATATTTGTAGCTCTTTCAAGGATAAGAACCTAATCAATAAAGAAAACATCTTCTTTCCCGTGGACGTAGGTCTTCATGGCCGAACCACGTTATATGCTTGTGTTAATCTTTAATTTCATGTTCTTTACATCTTGTTTATATTTGAATCTTGAATGTTAGTAGTTTTATAACCTTTAGATCTACTTGGGTGTAGTCATCAGAAAAGATGCAACTTCAATAATCATGTGAAAATTATCTTGAACATCTTACATGATTTGTGTCAGACAATTATTTGATGTCAACTTTAGAAGTTTCGTATTGATCGATTAATCACTTGAAAATTACTTGAAGCTAGTGGTATGTGTAAGATTACCATTGTTGTCTTCTAAGGATGTTTCAATGATTAAATGAGAGCTTTAGAACGACTACCATGTCTGGATTTTACAGGTTGTATACTTTGTATGCTAACTGTGTAAGTCTTGTTTGGTCCGAAACTATTGTTTGCGAACCTTGTTTGCGATCTGGTTTACCTGTAAAGGTCCGGAACTATTGTTCGCGTACTTTGTTTGCGAACAGACTAGACAAGGCCAGGTCTGGAACTGTTGTTCGCTTTTTTTTTTATTTGCAAACGGATGGACAATGCAAAGTCCGGAACTCTTGTTTGCGTACTCATTTTGCGAACAGAGTGGTCATTCTAAAATCGGTAAAGTGTAATTTTCATACTCATGAACTCAGGTTCGTTTACGAACTCAGTTTGCGAACTAAAGTCCTCGGAACTTTAATGTATTAAGGTATGTGAACTAGTTTTACAAACCGTGGCATTATGTTCATGAATTGGTTCTTGTATAAGTACTTTGTACAATTACAAACCAACCCAAAAAAAATTCAAATGGTTCATATATATATATATATTTCTATCGAATGATGAACATTTGAACAGCTCTATTGAAACACATTTATATTCACTTGAATATCTATCATGATTGATTGATCATCATATTTGATCTAGAAGTGTTAGATGAATATGGCTAACTTATAAGAGTTAATATGGCTAACTTCGGTTAACTATTATTGAGCCAACAAGGTACACACGTTTGTGTACGGTTCATCCATATTTAAATATATGTATATTTCATTTGTGTGTATCAAGCTAATACCATCTAACGGTGGAGATTGATTGCTTAGTTTCTAAACAGACTTAGCATGAATCTTAAATCAGGAGTTCATCTAACGGTGAATATTGAATGCTTTGTTACTAAGCTATCTTTGATTTGATTTTAAGCAACCCTGATTTGAAAGACTATATAAGGGAGAACTCTAGCATCTGGGAAACCTAATCCCAACACTTCCATGTGTCCTAGTTGCAAACTAGAGTCGATTATCCTTTAACCTAGGTGTTCCAAAACCATTATTAGGTTAACGACTTGAAGATTTCATTTGGGATTATTCGTGAAGCCAGATCCAACTATTTTCTTTGTAGTTGTGTATTCTGATCTTACTTGTTCTATCGTATTGAGTTTTATCTTCTCTAAGATTTACTCGAGATTTATCTCCGATAGGTAAGATTTTAAAAGTAATCACGACAGTTCTTCGTCTCAGACTCTTGCGATTCCGCAAAAAAAAATTCCAGTTATTCAGTTGGGTTATTATGAGGTGACTGATATTTATAGGCTGCTCTTCGGGAGTATAAGTCCGGGGTATTAGGTAAGTTTCCTGTTCACCTTGATTTATCAAAATACAAAAACAAAAACCAGAATAGTCTTATCTGTGGGAGACAGATTTGTTTATAAGTCTTCGACTTTAAGTCGTAGCAACTCTTAGTTGTGGGTGAGATCAGCTAAAGGAATCAAGTGCATAGAGTCCTGCTGGGATTCAAGAGGCATAAGGAACGCTACTGTACTTTAATCTGTGTGAGACTTGGTTAGGTATCAACTACAATCCAGTCTGAAGTTAACTTGTAGTAGGCTAGTGATACGTGTCTTTAATGCAACAAATTAATAAAGATATTTCCCACTAATTAACTAATAATATAGCGGTAGTAAGAGATCGTTCCCACAGAGAGCTGTGTAATTGATAGGTTATTTGATCAGCAAAATAAAGTAAATAACAAAGGGAGATTGGTTTTAATATAAATAAAGAGACAATAAGAAGAAAGGGATGATTAAGGAATCCTTCGCCGTTACCAAGCGTTAAAAGGATTATAATACTTATCTATTGTTCGTAAGAACCATTCATCACCAACCGTAGAATAACAGCTAGATCAGTGTTATCCCCAAAACTCCTTCAATCACTGGATACAGAAGTTTTCGACTACCAGATTCTATCCAACGAACCACCAAGTAGTAGATCACTAAAGGTGTAATCCAATCGAACGCCTTAAGCTTTGTGAATTAGGTTGATCCCAGTAGTTAAACTCTTAGATCAAGGATTACTTGCTGGTGTTGTTTTCACACACGATTGCTCCATAGAATCCCTCTGTAAGGTCTCGCGATTTCTACTTGTGTAGAAAGTTAATCGTCGATTACTTATCTCATAACTCCTACTAGCGATAGAACAATCAATAGACTAATCTAGTATGCATCCCAAATCAATCTAAGAATCACTCATAAACCTTAGATATGGTAAAGACAATCGATGATGATAAAAACTCTCAATAGATTTGTATTATTAATAAAGATTCACGCTTATCACATTGAATTCATCCTTAATCAACAAAGGATTTAGCTACTCATATTACAAAGAAGATGAATAATGGTGGTTTCTCCCTAAAGGGGTAAACCCTAGGTTTTGATTTAGAACTTGTGATATGAGATCTATTCTAAAATGAAAGGTCTAATACCTATTTATATAGGTTTACATTGCTTGGCCATCAAGTATCTAGTTCGGTTCAAGAACCCGACCCGAAAATACGAAATAAGGATCCTAACCGTGAGGTTTGGCCTTCCATGGTACGCATACTTAGCAAATTCCAGCATGCCAGTATGCGTACCACAAATTCCAGCAGAAATTTTCGGAATTAAGTATGCATACCCGTTTGCATACTTGCTTGTCATCGGTATTCGATAAAAACTCGTTTTGGCCACAACTTCTTCGTCCGAACTCCGAATGACCTAATTCTTTTTGCATTACTTTTATATTTCAATTCTATTCAAGATGGTGATGAGAAATCCTTAATTTGAATGAGTTAATCTCAGTCTTTGGCCCGTCTCTTGATTTTGAGCGTTTTGCTCCTTTTCGTCGCACTTCTTCCACTTCTCTTGGACTTGGGCACTTGGATACTTGGAATATTTCTCTTCCTAGCTCTTTTCAGCACTTTGAAGCTCCTTTTTTGGATGATTCACTTAATTGAGACAAATAAAAGAGAACAAGAGTAATAATACGAAAATATGCAAGAATAATAGCTTAAACAAGTATGGAGTGGACACTAAAATCATATGAATTATGCACTTATCAGCTAGAGTCTGTAGCGGCTTAATACAGTGTGGTGTTCAAAGCTGGACTAGGTCCCGGGGTTTTTCTGTATTTGCAGTTTCCTCGTTAACAAAATTTCTGGTGTCTGTGTTATTTCTTTTCCACATTATATTTGTTTATATAATTGAAATATCACAGGTTGTGCGTAGTTGAATCACAGTTGATAAATTCGACCTTATTTGTTGGATAAAACTTGATTGACACTTGGGAATTTCATTTCAATCGGTAAAATTATAATCATCGACTGTCAGGTGGAATTTTGATGATCCACAGAATCAGTGTGTCATGACTCTTGAGCATATATTAATGAATGTGAATCTAAATAAATGATACGGCTAAGCAGGAAGTCCACTTGTACTTCATTCATTTCCCAGGCTAAATAGTATACATTTTTTAGTCATTGTGAGATGAAAATAAATAAATATGACTTTATTAGGGGTTAAACAGTGTGAAATCTAAGATAAAATTTCATTTTAATTGAATAATGTTTTGATTATAATGCGTATATTGGGTACCTGAAGTGTGTAATGTTTTGTATCGACTTTTTAAAACGAAAGGCATAGCTTTAGTATTTATATCAAAATGTGAATTGAAATAAAATCCAGTGATACTAACATCATGGGAAAGATGCTAAAGAAGATGAAGCTCATTGATTTACGTATCTCCATTCCAACAAAAATAAAATCCATGGTTTACAAAATTGAGCTGAGGTTTATGGAAATTGTCCTCTTCAACTTATTAATTTTTGGTTTTCTTTTGGTTTCAACTTATTTTCATTGTTAACTGTGTTGTTTTACTGGATTAGGCTGATGTATTGAGAAATTTGAACTATCAGTGCAAAGGATCGACCAGTGAATAAATGCTCTCTTGGGTGAATGTAGCAGCACCAACATTTGAAACATTAAAATGGGCAAAATCTTGCATTCTAGTCCCCGCTTGCCAACAAAACATAGTTCTTACATCAACTTTAAATATGCATTCACGCACCATCCAGCTACTTAACTAGCAATTAAAAGCTCAACAAGACCAGCCGATAAAAAAAAAATCAAAATAACATTTAACCAGAAGCAGACCCAAAACACCATTTGTGTTCAGCTAAAAAACATAAATATCATCTAAGCTTCAGCAAAACGTTTACGTGCTGCATCCTGGTTTGGATCTTGGATCTTCCCTTCCTCTTTTTAGAGAGGATCCTCCCCTCCTCGGTCGTCCGACAGAAAATATCGATTTTAATAGTACATGTATCGTTCATAATGTATCCTCGTGGAGTACACTGAAGGGCATTACCGAAGTCCAACCATACTCAAGATGGCTCTTTTCGAATTGATAATCCATATTATCTGCCGAATCAAAAATGGAAAAACTGATTACAAGCCAGATGTCAATAACTATTTACTACTACCTAACCACAAATTTGAGAATGGTACTGAAAAGTGTCCTCAAATACCATTTGCTGCATTGTTATTGCATTCTATCTGACTACCATACCCAAGATAGCTCTTTTCGAATTGATAATCCATATTATCTGCGGATTCAAAAATGAAAAAAATGATTACAAGCCAAATGTTAATATTACCTAACAAAATCTTCATGAATGATACGGTGAAGTGTCATACCATTTGTTGCACTGCCGCTGCAGAATCTGACTACCATACCCAAGATGGCTCTTTTGGAATTGATAATCCATATTATCTGCGGAATCAAAAATGAAAAATGATTACAAGCCAAAATGTCAATATTTTTTTACTATTACCTAACCACAAATTTAAGAATGACACTGAGAATTGTCCTCAAATACCATTTGTTGAATTGTTGCAGCATTCTATCTGACTAATCATGGCAGCACGGATTTTCGCACAAGGCAATATGCCTGCGTTGATAGGGAAAATGAACAATGATAAGTGATCATGCGATGGCGGCTTTCCCCTAGGAAAGATATGTGCTTTCCTGTTAATGAAATCTTTAGATCAATACATGACAGTGATGACGTTATACGAACTTTCAAGATAAACAAAATAAAAGAGTGAAATAATCTCTAGTAATCCACATACCATTGAACAGGCCCAACGGAGAAAACTTTCGACTCAAGTCCTTCTTCACAGTTCACCTTGGAGAAGTCTTCAATCGTCCAGGAGATTTGTGAAAATGAAGATAGATCTGCTACTTCAGATTGCATTGTTAGCTAAGGAAAGAAGCCGAAAGATATTGAAGTGGACACGAAATAGAGATGCAGGTTCAAGTTTTCAACAATGAGCGTTAGATAAGGGTATTTATAAGCCATTTGAGTAATGGTGCTTTTAAACCGTAATGAAGATAGAGCTGTTAAAAAGTCTAGGGTCTCTTGACTCTTCATGGAATACAGAGACGGATAAGTTCATCCTTAGCTTCCCTAGGGCCTAGACTTAACAAGTAATGGTGCTTTTAAACCGGAGGTGTTGGTGTAGGGTAATCATGGTTTCTTTTGCAGGGTATGGCCTTGTTTTGAGGCCAGTAAGTAATTTGGTCGAGGTGTTCGGTGTAGGAAAGGTAGTACGTAGGATCATGATGTTGATCCGGGTAGAGATTAGTAGGGTTGAAGTAGGGTTTCTCTTTATTGGTAAATAGGAGGAAACTTCATGAACTTCCAGATGTAATGAGGAGGGTCAGAGAAATTACTACGTAGTCCTATAAAATTAAAAGCCTGCGAGGTTCACAAAACATCAGAGCAGGTTTCAATTTCAGGATTCAACTCTGAGAAATTCTCAATCATCCATATAAGTTTAGCAGATGAACTAAGGCTGTACTATTGTTGTCATGATTTTACAACTCTACTCAAGAGCGGAAAGAAAAAAGACGGCGAATCCCAGTGAACTGCTTGGAACAGTAGTGGAAACAAGGACGGTTTGATGAGGGTTATTTATTTATATACATAAACTTCACGTCTATAAAACTTACGGTAGAAGCGAAGTAAAGGTAGTGATTATCTTGACTACTAGCTTATTACCTTGACTAGAGACTACTAATTTAATGGGTAGAGGCAATTGAGTTCGTCTGTGCCAATGTTATTATCAAGGGAACTTGATTGATTAGCTTCCTTACGGCGAGGATTGGACAACTCTCCACTACGAGTTGATGTGTAGAACAGTTGATGTTCATGTCACATCTTTTTGACTTTTATGTTCACATCTCTGACTATATATATTTAGACCTTAGCTAGGTGTATTAATTCGGATTTACGGTCAGAATTATGATTTTAATGCATTTCACAGTGTCTTCACTCCGGAGTAAATTTCCTAGCGTGAGCCTAGTTAACAAAAATTGGCAGGTTGATTTGCAGCCCTGTCACTCGGATTTAAGGAAATGTGCTCCAATTGTTTGAAAAAAAAGGGGTGAATTAACCAAGTCCTAAAATAAGTTAAAATGTGGCATGGAACATGGTAAATTGTGCTGATGCTACCGAGAGGCAAGAAAGAGGTGATTCGGAGAAAATATTTGATGATTCTATTTGATAATGGGCTTCTCTCAAAGGGTTAGCCTATTATAGTTATGCAATGATAATGGTGATAAAAGGAGATCAATTACATATAAAAGGATTAGCCTATTGTAGTTATGCAGAAATGATTAAGATGTAAACAACTCTTTTAGATACACTAATACTGAAAATAATCACATGACACACATGACAGTTAAATATGTATGGAACAGTTAATGGACACAGTTACAATGCTTAACCTTCACCGCTACATTCAGCACCATTGCTATTAATGAGTCATTATGACCATATTTTTTCAAATTTCAAATTAATGGTTCATAAAGAAAACAATCATGACCAACATTGCATGGCCAAATTGGGGTATACCCAGATTAATTGGGATATACCTAATGAGATAAAATCCGGATCATTTTGAAGTAAACAAGTCACGCCTTAACCATGTATTTTCTAAATGGCTAATATATCCTTGTTTAGTTAACACTAAAAAAACTTGATTAGCTTAATTAAATGAGTTTAGATTAAAATTTTGAAATTATGAATTCAGTAGTTTATACCTTTTGTCTGTCTTATGAGTTCGATTTCGATCAACACTTTCAGTTCTGGAAATCTGAGAAGTCGGCAAGGTCGACGTTTGAATAAGGTGCCGACTAAGTTTGGCCGGCATGGCCTGCGGATGAAGAAAACGCCGATTATCTTTGGCCGGCAAGGTCTATGAATGAAGAAAATGTTAACTATGTTGGGACGGCTATCTTATAGTCGGCATATAAACATTTCCTACGATGCCGGCTATCATATAGTGGACATATAAATATTTCTTACACTGCCGGCTGACAAATAGTCGGCATGCAAATAATGGTTTTCCCTATTTCCTATCCCAACTTTTCCTATTTCCCATCCACGTAAATTCCTATTCTCAATAATCCTATGTACAACCCATAAAAATTTTCATATATCCTAAATCCATTCTTTTGAGTTTTTTTTTGTTCACACCCGACAATGAAGGCACCCAACAACTAAACAAATAACCCTCTCCATCTCCACCACCGACCAATAAATCTTCTTCCCCGCCTCCACAGTCCATATTAACAGAGATTAAAAAATGGAAGCATGCAGTAATATTAGATGCTAACCAAAGTTACCACGCTGGTATATGTATACATGAGTTTAAGACAATCACTTGGCAAGGGCTAGTAGCTAGCTAGCCAGATAAGAATGATGATTAACTAACTAATCATGAAGGATTAATTGGGGGATAATAAAACTAATTGGGGATATGTGCCGGCATGGTTTTTCAATACCGGCAGTCCATCGACCATGCCGGTTTCATTAGAAAACCATGCCGGCACATATCCCCCAATTAATTTTAGTATCCCCAATTACACGTTCCTAATCATCTATGTAAAGTTTATCATGGGTATATTTGTGTTTTCGACATTAGTGGCTGGTATATTTAATTTAGGGTCGTTTTGCTTAAGGGATTAAGCTACCCTGATATCAAAAATTTGTATATAATCTAGGGTTTTGATTAAGACCCTGATATCAAAAAGGTGTATATAATCTAGGTTTTGATACTTTTGTTGGGTTAGTGTGCATAAAAAGGTGTATATAATTTAGGGTCGTTTTTCTTTAAGGGATTAAGCTACCCTGATGATCAAATCATTTTATTTTTTTTGTTATTCATAATCGAGGGTTTTGATATTTTTGTTTAAATTTTTAATAATGAAATCTTTTACGATAATAGTTTACCGATTAATTCGTATAGATATACTATAACAATCGAATATAAATCTAACCTAGGGTTTCAAATTTAATGGTTTTTTAATGGTTCTTTTTATTGATAAAGAATGAAGAAGAATACCAATAAAAATGTAATAGCCATGCTCATACTTAATTTGACTTTTTAGGTGGTAAATAGGAAAAAACAGAATTGAAATCTAAATTCATTTTAGAAAATTGTGAGGGGATGGGAAATAGGGAAAGTGGGGTAGGAAATAGGGAAAACCCAAATAATTACTAACATTGCCGGCTGTGGAATAGTCACCAACACGAGGAGGTCTTGAAGGAGGAGTAATACTTTTCTTCTTTCCATTTGCCAACCTGAACAAGAACAATTAAGAAAAAATTCAATAGTCCGACAAATATAACCAAGCCGGTGGAACAATGGTCGGTAGGGTCGATAACTAAAATACATGCCGGCTAAACTATAGTCGGCAGGGTCTTATTCAAATAACCTGCCGGCTTATAACAACTATGAACATAGTAGATACAGGATTTTGCACATAATTAGTCGGCAGAGTCTATAATCCAAACAATTCCGGCTAAAATATAGCCGGAAGGTGGTATTCAAATACCATTCCGACTTTATGACTTGAGCATCAGGGGATACAAACTATTTTCAAAACACACCGCCGGCAGGGTAAAAAATTATAACCAACCGACTATTAAAAAACATATATCGCTTGCAAGGTATTAAGGTTGAATACCTTGCCGACCCTATAAAAAGCAATTACAGATATTAAACAGCAAGCAAGATATTCAACCTAATAGCTTGCCGACTAACCCTAAATATGAAAAGTCGGAAGGGTCGTGGAACAAACACCTTGCCGGCTAATTAAACTGCAAATTCACAAATTCGGTTTTTCTGACCTAATTTGACATGCAAACATGAAATTGAAGTACTGGAGTGAGTTTAAGTAGGCCCTTACTTTCTCAATCGCGTCTTTTCTCCTTTTTCAGCGGCGTTGATTTCTTCTTCTTCAACTGATTTTTTCTTCTCTTTTTGTTGAACTAATTTTGCAAATCAAGGGTTATATTCATTGAGTTTTCTATTTGCTCCTTTCATACGAATAGCCCTCGGCGGTGGTGGCTCAATGTTTAAAGATTAATCGGAATTTTCGAATCGACGATTACGACGAATTATTCGACGAGTTTTCAATGGTGGGGATGGAGAAGCCGGTAAGGTAGAGGTGGAGGAGAAGAAGAAGAGAAGAAGATGAAATGAAAAAAATGAAAACTGATTTAAGGTAATAAGAATTATAAAGGGTAAAGATAGTTTTATAACTTCACCCATTAGGACTCCCCCTTAGCCCTTAAAAAGAGTCCACTTAAAATCGGGTATACCCCAATTAATCTGGGTATACCCCAATTTGGCCAGGCAACATTAACATATGATCATTTTTGCTTAGTTTCCTCTAATATTTCAAGTATTTCAGAGCAATTAATAAGGACATAAAATGGAATACTATTCGATTTTCCTATCATCCACATCAAAATTGTGCTGGTGAAATTTTTCCTTCGGAAAAACTAACCAGAAATTAATATTTGTCATAAAAAGGTCTTGAGGAATAAGATAAATAAGTTAATACCGTAACCAGCAAAAATTTCATTTCAATCGATAGAATCATAATCATCGACTGTCAGATGAAATTTTGATGATCCACACAATCAGTATGTTTTGACTCTTGAGCATATATGAAACTAAATAAATTATACGGCTAAGCAGGAGGTCTATTTGTACTTCATTCATTTCCCTCGCTAAATAGTATGCTTTTTGTAGTCATTGTGAGATGAAAATAAATAAATAAGCATGACTTTATTAGGGGATAAACATTGTGAAATCTAAGATAAAATGTCATTTTTAATTTCCTACTGTTCTGATTACAATGCATATATTATGGACTTCGTAAAGTCATGTTTTGTTTTTTTTGTTTTGGTCAATTATCAAGAACAAAGTTTTTCTCCAGGTGGAGCATTTTTTTTTTTTTTGGTAAAAGAGGATAAAACCTCAGATTTACAGAAATAACAAAGGTTTTCTGATGTAGTTGTTTGTGTTCAGGAACTTGTACATTCCAATTTTGAATATATCGATAGTTAAAAGACTTTCACCTTTCTAATTATTTTGGATAGTGAATCTATTACAAAATGTTGAAGTTCACCACCGATTTAGTTAGGTGTTCACACCTATCCAGATAAACCTAGAAATATCTGGACAGTTCTTCACACTCTAGAAATA
>JAJJMB010013798.1:28280-89520 GCA_023531105.1 Papaver atlanticum | reverse complement strand
AAACTTGTGATAAATAAAATTAAGTTTTCCACAAGTGAAACTCTGCCCACTTTGCTTCTCAAATTCAACACAAAACACCGACAAGGTTGCTTCTTAAAATATATTGTAACTACTAGTTAAAACAAAAGTCATAGCTTTAAAATTTATACCAAAGTGTGAATTGTTTCCAATGTCCGAGCTTTGTTTGAATTTTCTTTCTCATAAAAAGAGGATAAAACCTCAAACTTACAGAAATCACAAACGTCTTTTGATGTAGTCGTTTGTGTTCAAAACTTGTACATTCCAATTTCGAATCTTTAGATAGTTCATAATGGCTAAAAGGCTTTCGCCTTTCCAAATATTTTGGATAGTGATTCTATTACAAAAAACTGACACAAGTTTGCTGCCCAAATGATATTGTATCTACTTGTTAAAACAAAAGCCATAACTTAAAAATTTATATGAAAATGTGAATTGTTTACAAAGTCCAAGCTGTGTTTAGTGTTTTGTTTGACAAGATTGAGAGTCATTTAAGTGTACTTAAGAACTAGTAAATCTAATTCTATGTAGATGTCGTAGGAACATGTCCTATTAATCCAATTCCAAGACCATCCTTAATTTGGTATAACTAAGTCTTATAATTTAGATTTTTATGGTTTTAAATTTAGTGAATTACAATTTTACTTGGACTCCGGACAGAGTACAATACTACCGTTCCATATGATCCAGGTTAATAAACCTGGCAAGTTGATTCCCTGTCGGTAAAAAGATATTACATATAATAATAACTTATTTTGAAACAGCTTTCAGAAAAAAATTACAGTCAACTTTTTTAAATGACTTAGAAAAGATGAATTTTTAATGGAAGAAAAATTACTACAATCCTTGAAATGAACATAAACTTTGACTACAAATTCGGAAAACAAAATTTACTTGCTTGGAATGGGCAACTTGCATAGCGTATGACCTTCAAAGACTTCTGACCAGTATTAAAATTTCGGTCGACAAGTGGTGTGTGTGGGTTTTTTTTTTCCTTTTACTCAAGAAGGGTAGATTTATTGAAAAATTCAGCTCACCACTAACATAATGAGAAGCTGATAAAAGAGGTAACAAGAAAAACAAAACCAAACACCAAAAATACAGAGAAAGACAAAGCCCAAAGCAATAACAAAACCAAACAGGCTACTAGCTAAGTCATCACACCATCCAGTTACTTAAAAAAGTATTTAGAGAAGTGTTTCTAAAAATATTTGTACCAACACACCAGTTGAAAACAAAGATCTTCACGCTATCTATTAATCCATCCAGATTCATGTATTTCCCATTGAATAATCTTGCATTCCTTTAGCTAAAAATTTCTTCACATGGTACTCTTTTCCCCTTGGTTTCCTCGGACATCTTAATCATTTGACAATAAGTTAATAAAAAATTTACTTCCGTTTTACTTTGAGATAATGCAAAAATTATCTTGTTGGTAAGACAAAATTCCAAAAAACGAACCTGAAAGGTGTTATTTTACATGTAAATACCCAGAGAGTAGAGACCTCCTTCGTCCCAAATTATGTGAGATAGTTGGTTTTAAATTTTGTCCCATATAGAGATGAGCTATCTCATTAATCAAGGAACATTTTTAAAATTACCCTTTTAATTGATTATTGTTACTAAAAGAAATATGTATAGTTTGATATACATCACAGCACATTAAACAAACATGATGTGCCCGTACTGGACCGGTCACGTGTTGTGCCGTGTTGTGCCTGAGTTTTAACATGTTGTGTTGTGCCATAAACGTGCTAGCTTGTCCCAATTTACCCCTCTAAGAGTGTGCTTTAAGAAACCAAAAGAGTCTTAAGTTCCCTAGGAATGTAAATATTGTTCCAATCTCTGCCGTTCATATTTAATGGTGCCAACCATAGTTCGTATTTAGTAAAAACAAACATTCGACATTAAGTCCATTGAGATTCGAAAGCTTTGATATGGTGTAAAGAGTAATTGGTGGTGGGGAGTCTTTTTTTTCCTTAGCCTTCATGGGTTAACTAAATGTTTAAAAGGCTCAAGGAATGAAGTAATTGATATGGTACTGTAAAGTAAAAAATAAAAAATATTGATATGGTACGGACTCTTTTAATTTAAATAAGTGTTTTAGTTTAGTGCGTCTTATGGAGGAATTATGGGGTTTTTTTTCTAGCGCTTGTCTGATCAGTGTTATGTCTTCTCTAATCATGGAATGTTTTGATTATGATATGTAATGTGGGTCAATCCAGTCGGAGATGCTAGTGCACCATGTGTTATTCCGGCCTTTGTTGTTGCAGATCGATTTCTTTTTCTTTTTGTTGAATTATTTCATCTGACGAACAAGCAAAAAAGAACAAGCAATCCGAGACAAAAAAAAAAAAAAAATGGATTTGCAAAAACTTGAGCACACTTGATCCTTCAAATTCGCCCATCAAACTTCGGCTTGCTTGATATATCCACCATAGGCTCCTAGTTCCATTTACAGGTAACTTCAATTGCAACAGAGCATGTGTCGTTCACAAGGTATCCGTTAGCAGGGTCAAGAAGTTCACTTAGACGCATACAAAATGTGAAACTCCAGCTGCCTGCTTCAGTGATTTTAAGATTACGAACTGCAGTAAACAGAAAATCAAATAATAAGATAAAAGATTGTGATCACAACTACATATACTAATGACGGCACATAACACATATGAATGCACCTTTTCTCTGTCTGGTCTTGCCATCTATTTCACTGATGACGGTAAAACTGCACTCCACATCCGGCATATTGTTCAAGTCACAGGGTACAAGAAACAGCGATATGTGATCATCCCCTGCTCCCTTTAGAAACATGAGTGCTTTCCTGTAAGCGAAACTGGAAGGATTAATCCAAAGCAGTAGCAAGAAATAAGAATAAAGAAACTAAACTAACCCATGTAGCTAGGAATGAAATAACACCCAAATCTAACAAGGAGTACTACTAGTTGTACGGAATCCAACCATTTTAAGCAACCAACGGTGAAAACATCAGAGTAGGTTTCTATTTCAGGATTCAACTTTGAGAAATTCTCAATCTTCCAGATAAATTTAGCAGATGAACTGAGTTGTACGATTGTTGTCATGATTTTACTACTAAAGAGAGGTAAGAAAAGAAAAAAGGTGATGACCCAATGAACTGGTTGGACCTTGGAATTAAACCATGGAGGTACAGATTCAATTAGGGTATTTATAATACGAGTAGTATAAAACCTCCCGTAGAAGGAAACTAGGGAGACTTCAGTAGTGATTATCTTGACTAGAGACTACTAGTTTAATGGGGTTTCTACGATGGAGGTAGCCCAGGCAATTGAGTGCGTCTGTGCCAATTTTATTATCAAGGGCACGTCATTGATTAGCTTCCTTACGGCGAGGATTAGACAACTCCACTACGAGTTGATGTGCTCATGTCATGCATTTGACTTTTGTGTCCACATATCTGACCATACAGACCCTGACCTAGCTAAGTCTCTATTATGGATTTGAATTTATGATAGTTTTAATGCATTTTGAAGTTTCTCGTGAGCGGCGAGCTAAGAAAACAAAAATTGGCAAGTTCATTTGCAGCCGTGTCACTTTGTCACTGGGATTTAAAGAAACAAGCTGACAGCACCTGCGTTGCACGTTATGTGTTATAACATGTTATTCTGGAAAATTTAAGTCACTTTTGTTTTAGAAACTCAAAATTTGATACTTTTTTATGTTTTTAGTGTACGGAATTTTAAAATCTTTCTGGTGATATAAAATTTACCAAAATCTGACATATGGTTTGAAAAATACGGAGGTTTAAATTTTTCAACTTGTTTTTTATAAAAATGGCATGTTTTGTAATTATATGAAATTAATTTATTATAGATAAGCCTCTATATTTGACATATATTACATGTAAACCCATGTGCAAACACCAAAAATTCACGGAGATCCAACGGCTGAATTCTGCACCTATAAGATCTAACGAACGTGATTACAAAAACTTAAAACACAGAACCCATGTGCAAACACCAAAAATTCACGGAGATCCAACGGCTGAATTCTGCACATATAAGATCTAACGAACGTGATTACAAAAACTTAAAACACAGAAAACGCATTGGGTTTCCTCTGCTGCTTTTAAAGAGGGGGGAGATGTGTGGAGCTGAAACTCCAATATGCATGAAAAGAAATGTAGATAAACTAACCTGGCGTCATTAGGGCGACCCTGAAAGAATTAGGGGCGACTAATAAGACAAAATAGGGTCACCTAAACGTAAAACAAAGCCACCCCTTATCTGTGATTTTTCGAAATGGTTAATATGCCCTTCAATAATCGGTACCCAACACAAGAATTGGTAGTTAACAAAAATAATCGGTTGTTAGTGTATATATATGTAGTGTTTGGATTTGTTTTTTGAGTTATTTAGTTTTAAAGTTTAGCGTGGGAGAAGAAGAAGAAAGAAGCAGTGGGAGAAAACCATTTGTCTTAAATCCACAACAAACATGGATGGGTATGAAGAAGAAGGTGAGAAACATCATGAAGAATATCATGTTCAAGGTTCAATAATGATTAAAGAGACGATTGAATGCATTAAGCACCATTAACGTCTCAGAATCGGTAGATAATAGAGTACTTTATCTACCGATTATACCTTTCTGTTAAAAAAGGTAAGCACAATCGGTAGACTCGTGTTGTTTATTATCTACCGATGTTCATTATCTACCGATTGTGGTAGTAGCCCGAAATTCAAAATTTTCAAAAACTAGTGGAATTTTGCATTTCTCTGTTCTCACAATCGGTAGTTTAGTAATTGTTTATTATCTACCGATTGTACAATCGGTAGTTTCGTGATGTTCATTATCTACCGATTGTGGTAGTAGCCCCAAATTCAAAAAATTTAACATCTATTGGAATTTTGCATTTCTCTATTCTCACAATCAGTAGTTTAGTAATTGTTTATTATCTACCAATTGTAGAATCGGTAGTTTCGTGATGTTCATTATCTACCGATTGTGGTAGTAGCCCCAAATTCAGAATTTTCAAAAACTAGTGGAATTTTGCATTTCTCTATTTTCTCAATCGGTAGTTTAGTAATTGTTTATTATCTACCGATTATACAATCGGAAGTTTCGTGATGTTCATTATCTAACGATTATGGTAGTCGCCCCATATTCAAAATTTTCAAAAACCAATGGAATTTTGAATTTCTCTATTTTCACAATCGGTAGTTTCTTAATGTTTATAGCCTACTGATTGTGATAGTACCCCCAAATTTAATTTTTTTCAAAACAAAACAAAGAAGGGAATGACATAGTCATAATCGGTTGCAAAACAAAACAAAAAACAATACTAAACTACCGATTATAAAAGGGCATATAAGTAGTTTCTAACTATTTGGACATCCCATAACCACACCTATGAGTTGGAAATTAAAAAATCACCCATAATTCTTTTAGGGTCGCCCCTAATGACGCCCGGTAAACTAAGTCCAGCAAAGATAAATAAAATGTGGCATGCTACATGGTAACAAGAAATATAGTGGTGCCAGAAATTGAAAATGGTCATATTGGGAAATATAGTAATAGTGGTGCCAGTAGGTCTAGCAAATTGCGAGTACCTCAGTGACCGTAAAATGAAGAAGAGCAATACATTTTTCACATTCCTTAGAGAAAGATTAGTGTTGTTGCTATAATCCATATATAGCAACAAAACAAGGCGCACTCTGCGTTCCTATAAGTGCCATATTCCTATAATCCTAAACCAAGTGTATATATTTGACAATCTTTTTTGGCAATTCTCATATATAGCTACGCGCTATTATAAAGCCCGTTCAACACCAAACATAGCTTTAAATACCGTTCAACGTTAAACGCAATTTTAATTACGTTTAGATTCCCAAACGTAGTTTACTAGATGACCGCTGCCACGGTGGGACGGCCGACCGAAAAAATCGACGCAAAAATATCATTTTTCCTTACACGGCACGAAAGTATCATTTTTCCTGACACGGGGTGAAAGTGTTACTTTTTCCTGAAAAGGGAAATTACTCGATGCCTAAACCAAAATATAGTTGCATAATGTGTTATTCATCCTTTGTGGTGGTTTGCATAATGACTATGCATTCAATTTTCGAAAATTGTGCCTAACATGAAAGTATCACTTTTCTTGAAACGGAGGGAGTACATCGTTTATTAGTTGCAACGGAAAATAAGTTGATACATAAACGAAAATATTGCTACATAAAGTATCATGTATCCTTTGTGGTGGTTTGCATAATGGATATACATTTAATTTTCTAAAATTGTGCCTAAAATGATAAACATCTCCGAATTTTTCGTAAAAACTCTAAATTTTATATTGTTGTTTGTACTCATTGCGGAGATTTTTTTAAATCCATTCTAACGAGATAAAATTTGTAAAATTCCAAGGAACGGATTTTTAGATATGTTATACTAAAGTTTAGTTACCAATTGTACCCCTAATAGAATAGGATACCGTTTCAGACTCAGACGGATTTTTAAATAACGTTTCGAAATAAACAGATTTTTAAATACCGTTTCATATCAAATGATTTTATAAAACTTGTTTTACTTGGACGGGTTTTTAAATCTCGTTTGTCTTGAAACGCAGTTTAAAACTACGTTGAATGATAGAAATGTGTCTCTCACTGTAGGTGCAAAATACTTCACAACCAATAGTAACGCGAAAAGATCATTTTAGGGTCAGGCGAATATAATGTGCTCCTCATATCTTTGATGACGAGTACAATGACGTCACTAAGCCACACCAAAAGTGTGAAGATCAGCGCGGCATTATAAGGATCAGTGCGAAGATAACTAGATAGTGCGATATGGGCTTTATTAGTTGTCCTCCACTATGTAACCCCTATAAAAGGGACAAGAAGCCATTGTAAGAGGGAGAGATCTTTTTGAGAGCTTAGATAAGAAATTTAGGAGAGAGAAAGTTGTTTTGTTCTCCAAGTTAGGGTTTTTATACATCTCATTTGTATTTGTTTTAAGTTTTAAAAAAAATGATTTAGTGTTTTCCTTATAATGTCTTAGATTTATTTCATCAGATTTACTTGTGTGTAGGTTGTAGGATTTCCTGCAACTACATTTTTGGCGCTAGAAATCAGCTTGGATGAGTAAGAGGGATGCTCCCTGCCTGTGAAAATCTATAGAATGGTTTCAAAATAGTTATTGGGTTTATCTTTAAACTAAAATTTTCTCTAGTGTTTTTGTTAACTTTAAGAGTTTCTGAATTTTAGATCTAAAGAAAGGAGTCTAAGTTTTCATTTCAGAGAAGGAATTTTTGATAGTAGCTTTTTTGAATCTCGAAAGAATACTTTATACTTTGACAAAAGAGAATATTATTTCAGGAACAGAGATGGTGAGAGTAGCATCCTGAGCACAGCCCGTGATAGCAACCAGGAGGAGTACGAAAATCGCAAGAAGAAGAGGAGGTGAAATCGGTGAAACATTAGCAATGGGTGAAATACATAACCAAGCACAGCAAATCCAATCTCAGATCCAACGTGTGCAGGAGGAAAATAAAGGCCTCAATTATGATGAGGTAAGTATGCATACAAAATATACAGATACATCGGAAGAAAACGAGGAAAGAACTCAAGAGGAAGGACCAATCGAAGGAAGCGAAGAAAACATGACAATAGGGGAGCTGAGACAACGATTAATTGAAGTATGGAGAAGGGAAGAAGAATCAAGAGCGAATCTAACGCGTCAAAATGCTGAACTAAGGGAAGAAAACAACAGATTGCGGGAGCAAAGATCGCATACGACATCTAGGACAACACGTGCAACTTCAGCATCAAGGACAAGCAGGAGCACGTCAAGGAGTAGTCGATCGAATCATAGAGACAGCCGAATAGAACAACCATTGAATAACAACTTTGTTGAAAATTTTAATGTAGGCGATAACATGCAAGAGCAGCGCGGTAATAATCGCATGGAACAGCATCACAAAGAAGATCGATACGAACCACAAGGCGAATATAATCATGAGGAAGATGATGAGGAAGAAGCAAGAAGAATACTGCAAAAGCGAAGGAGGATGCCTTATCAGAATCTACATCATCATCGCACTGAGGAAGATGAAGACAATACTGAAGCGCAGATTACATTAAGAAATGAAAGCCACAGACGTAGGAGAGAGGATGCAGAAGAGCGTGAATTTTAAGAAGCAGTGCATCAAAATAGACAAGACAACAGAGAAAGACAGGCGAGGCTTAAAATACCAATGCAAGAAGATAAAAATATCAATCAAACAATACTAAAAGAGTTAGAAGAAATGAGGGCCATGATAACAACGCAAAAGGATGGAGGAAGAAGGCAACTAGAAAAGGCAATAGAAGAAGCAGGAAAATCACCCTTTGTGCGAGGAATACACCGTGCAGGGATCCCAGCAAAATGCACTTTACCAACATTCACTAGCATCTTCGATGGGACTACATGTGTAATCCAACACATAAAGGCGTACAACTTGTCTCTTTTGCAGTGGGAGCACAATGATGCGGTACTATGCAAATATTTTCCCGCAAGCCTAACAGGATAAGCTCTAAAATGGTTTGATCGATTGCCGTTGGGAACTATTAGATTATTTGATGACCTACAAAGCATATTCTTGGGAGCATACATCAGCAACAACATGCTGCGCCCCGGAATTGAGATGGTTTTCAGCTTAAGAGGGAGAACTAATGAAAGTTTATGCAATTTAACTTCGCGCTGGAGAACCATGTGCAGTGAGATGGCAGGAAGGGTAGAAGAAAGGAATCTGATATTAGCTTTCATTAACGCCATCTTTCCGACAGATTTATTGTATACGCAGAGATTCAGACTTAAAGATACAATAGAAATGAAGGAATTGAGGGAGTATCAGGAGGAATATATCGCCCTCGAAGAAAAACAAAGAGAGATAGAGTAATACCCAGTTGTTGTCACCAACGCTAAGGAAGGAAACACAAGACTATTTCCAAGAAAAACAAACGCGGTTGCAAGTACCTCCCAAGGAAGTCAGGAAAATACGAACATATAAGATAACCATAAACAAGTAGCTATGAATAACAGAGGTCAAGAAATGTTCGACAAAGAATATAGAGAAATGCAGTATAACAATCATGCATGTAATAACAATATTGCAAGATTCGATAATCAAGGAGAAGGATATGGTGGTCAAAGAAGATATAATAATCAAGGACAAATAGGAAGCAATAAGGTATGGGAAGAGATAAAAATGCCGAACCTAAACACCGCAATCGATAAGATTTGGGAGGAGATGATTCTAATGAAAGAAATACCAACACCACCAAACCTTGGAGTAGAGCCACCATTAGGAAGAAGAAGCCGAGAATTTTGTGCTTATCACCGCTTTCATGGGCACACTACAAATAACTGCCGAAATGTGCAAAGGATTATACTGAATGATCAACCAAGGGAATCTCAACCATTTCCTAGCAGCACAGCAACCAAATTTACCACCACCGCCTGAGAGACATGCACCAGGAGAGGAGACAGGAAATAATACATACTTGATTGAAATATGAACAAATGCAAAGAACCTATACTGCAACTCGATAATTCACTCATTCAGAAGTATAGAAGACTTTCATGATAATGTGTTAAGTCGAGTTCATGCCAGAGATGATGAAGGGAAAGAAATATTAAGATTGGTAGAAGCAACCTATCTCATTCAGTGCAGAAGAAGTCCCAGGAGGCGGAGACCTGCATGTCAGCCCATTAGTTGTTAAGTTAGAAATTATACCAAAGTCAAGGATCGAGGAAGATGATGATGTAGACGCATGGGAGATAAATAGAATCCTAATAGATTCTGGTAGCTCAGCTGATATCTTATTTTACCATGCATATAAAACTATGGGAGGTAAAGATTCGGGCCTCATCCCTTCGTCTTACAAAATTTATGGGTTCAATGGATCGACAAATAAACCAAAAGGAGAAATCACCATGTGAATTCCTCTCAAGAACATAACTACAGAAGTAGTATTCTATGTAGTCGACGTCGAGTCTCCCTACAACGTCTTGATAGGCCAACCTTGGTTACATAGAATACTGGGAGTCTCCTCCACCTTCCATCAATGCATCAAGTTTCCACTATGCATAGGAATGATAAGAGGAGATACAACAGAGGCGAAAAATTGCAATGAGATAGATATTGAGAAGAGTGAAGGGCGTGCACATAAGAGAAGGAATTGGAAGGAGGAGATAAATGAGGGAAAAAGAAAAGAAAGATTAATGGTCGATGTTGTGAGCAAGAGCAGAGAAATGGGTCAGAATTACGCTAAGGCGGTAGCATCAAAACCAATGCAAGAAAGAAATATTGCCGCGAAAAAAGATGCAGGCACGACTAAATCGCATGGATCACGCGTGAATGTTTTCCCATAATAGGAAATAGATCAGCATGAAGAAGTCAGTTGGAAGAAGTGCGGAAATATAATCACTCTCTGAAGTCAAGTTTGTTTTGAGGAATAATATATTTAGAGTAAGTAGTTATTATTTAGGAGAATAAATGAAAAAAGAAGATGTCAGCATTGTATGGATTAGAAATATGAATAAAAATGAAAGATTTCTTCTTCAATTAATCAGATATTTCATATAAATTACAAGTAGAAGAAAGAGGCGAAAATAAGACCTTATGATAAGACCTTAATAGGATGCAATAAAAATTGAAACCTTTAATTAGGGAGGCTGGGCATCCATTTGTGGCGTGCTCCCTGGTTCGCGTAAATGCAAGAGGCAAGATAAGTAAGACCTAACGCGTGTCATAATTGGGGTAAACCTAGTAATGCATGTCTTAGGGGAAAGCAATACCAACCCGGAACCTGAGCCATGAAGAATTTGGGGAGAAACAAAAGCCTATCCAGCAGAGACTCTTGGGTCAAAAGCCCAGGATAATAAGTTCTCTCCTAAAGAGTGTAGAAACTCGATCAGGGCGCCGCGGTACATAGTTTATCCAAGAGTGCCTGGGGCGTCTGGAGCGTTTCCAGCCATTCTTGGCAAGTCCTGACTATGATACACTAGGTCCTAAAGAAACCCCACCTAGGGTGTGATCTCGTAGCCATATCGGTGGAGGGATAAGAGGTCACGAAAACAACTAATTATTGGTATCACCAGAGTGGAAGAGCCCAACCTAACCCGTTAGGGGTAAGTTTCTTTGAAGGGGCAATCAGGGGGAATAGAAGGACGGCACCCTCCATTAGGGAGCTGAATTGTGTCAAAGACGTCAATACCACAGGTCTATTACTCACAGGAGTACTTAGGCTTGTCATATTGACGCGTGACTGTATCCTGCAGAGAAAAAACTACGCAAAGATGATAAGGAAAAATCAATGGGTCCTTACTTGAAAGAGTAATGACTGCCTGCGATTTTGTCGTCCAACCAATAACAATACCAGGGCAAGGATAAGACCTATTAACAGGGAGAGGATAATTAAGACCTCTACTTAGGGGGGCATGATAAGACCTCAAAAGAAACACACAAAGACCTATGAAACTGTTGCTAACACTATTTTGCAGGACACGGGTAAATTAAAAAAAAAAAAAAGACAACAGAAAATAAAGGCGATTACATCGCACATGAAAATACAACTAGTCATATGCGAAAATAAAGAGATAACTGAAGCAAAAAATAATTAGGGAAAAAGGGCGAAAGAAACGACCAAAGAGTACGCAGAAAGAAGTCAAGCAAGGCTATAAAATACATGTATGAATCTTTCCAACAAAAATTATCAAAGCAAAATTTAAGCATAATTAAAACTTACTTATATATTCCTGTAACATATTAAAACATATCTGCATAATCTATATCTACAAAGGCAAATAACAGGGGCAAGTATGGAAAAACAATCGTAGGAAGAGAGTGTTATTCACCCTTATAGATTAGAATAATGTAAACATTATTTACTATGTAATACTGGATTAATTATAGAAGGAATAGTGCTTTGTTTTCACTAACAACCAGGTACAGGAGATAATACAAAAACAAGACAAGAAAGGACATTCATAAAAGAGGAAAGCCCCCCAAGCTTGGGAGCGCCCAGACAATTATCCAACAAAAAAAGGATCATATACAGGCAAAGAAGAAATATATGAGTACATGAAGAAGGTGAAAATTCTACAGGTAAAAAGCGAAAAACAAATAGGTCTTTAAACAATGCGGTTAGTTTCGTCTTCCATGCTAGACACGTCCCCATCAGACCTCCTTTTAGGAGTTCCTTCATTATCTCTGGATTCTTGACCAATAGAGCGATCTTCTGATTCCCCTTCAGCTTCTTGATCATTCCTCTCTTCATCAGTCTCTTCATACTCTTCTTCACTACTATAAATATCTATTTCTTTATCATTAGGAGGAACATCAGGAAAATTGAAATCCTGGAAAGGAAACCCATATTCAGTGAAGATTTCATTAGCATTCTTAAGAACATGCTCATTTCGGTGACGTAATGCATTCTTCTTAGTATTAGAGACAAAAACCACCAATTTCTCCTTAAGTCTGCGATACTTAGAGTCCATGGCAGAAATCCTAAATTTCAAAGATTCCATTTCCTTAGATAAATCATCAATTTGCTGAAGATGGCCCTTCTCAATAGCTACAAAAGAAGACAGAAAATTTAGTATCGCATGTGAACAAAATTAAAAAAGGTGTGTAGGATTGCTGAGTGGGCTAATCAAAGAAGGATTGTAATCAACCTTCTTTTTCAGAAATAATAGCCTTAACCGTTTTAGCACGATCAGTTTCTAAACTAACATGTGTAGCCAAGCCTGTCCTCGCATTATCAATAACCCTTACAGCCCATTCAAATTCATCATTACTTTCTATAAGCATGCGAGAGCAGATTATATTTTCTCGGGCCTTCAAGGCGTTATTTTCGCTTATAACCTGATCTCTCTCAGTATGAACAAGAAGAATAGCTTCTTAGAATTTCTCTAACGCCTTGGTGCCTTTAAGAACAGCTTGGTCCTTATCATTAATCAAGGCGTTCCCCTTCGCCTTTAGAACCATAATTTCTTCTCTAGCATCATGAAGGCGATTCCAGAGCTTATTAGTAACGGAAAGCATGGACCAATGATCAAACTTAAGTGTTTCATATCTTGATCTGAGCTCCTCTAAGCCAAGATCCCCTAAGTAATCAACCGGAGGATCATCCAAGGCAGCATTAAAATGTTTTAAAAGAACAGAATCTTCGACAGGGAAATTGATTGCTTGATTGGTTAAATTGTAAATCTCTGCAAACACATATTATAAAGAAGGGCGAATAATAACGCATTAACGTTTAAAATGATAGAAGATTAAAACACTTACCCACAAGCTGAGTGTTTTTTTCGCGGAGCTCTACTACATCTATAGTGTAAGCTTAGAGATCGCTTATGATTTTGAAATTCCCATCCTCTAGAGTGCGGATCTTTTCTCGTTGATCAGTCTCAAGAGTATGGACCTTTTCCCGCAAGTCATTAATGACAGCATGAGATAAACGAGAATTCTGCATCGACATGAAGTAGGCAACAACGATAAATAATAGGCACAAATTTTTGATGAAGATTAATACACGAGAAAGGAACCTACCAAGGACTCGATAGCAAATTGAAAGTCTGGGATCAAGGCAGAGGCAATTCCACTAAGAGATTTGTGACTTGAAGAAGGAGCCTCGCAAAGTTTGACAACTGCATCACAAGCTCGACCAAGCGCGGTATTATTGATAGATGGCAAACAATTGCTGAAGATCTCAGAAAGAAGCTCAATTGAAGATTCAGAAGCAGAACCATCAGGCGAGAGTAAAGCCACTAGCGGAAAATGAGTTTTTTAAGTCTGTTTGGGATTTATAAAAACGACTTCTGATGGCTTTCTTTATGCATTAAGCTTCCTATGGAAGACATTTTGGGGATAAAAACAAAAAGAGCACCCGAGGGAGACTTAATATTCAGGGGTAGTTCAGTAAATATTGGATTGTGCCACTTGGATTCTAATTAAGTCTGTACTTGTTTTTATGGTCCCATATTCCCAGCCGGAATTTTTATTAGATTGATACAATTTCTCACTCTTCAGATGCACCTTACAAACCCGATATCCCCTTCAACAATATTACAAACCCTATCTTTTGTTTCATCACCATCAACTTTTTAATTTGAAGAACAGTTTATTCATTTCGCATACTCAAAATCAATGAAACCCTAGAATAAAAATGGGTTGTTTCTCATTTCACATATCAAAACTTGCTGTTAGAAATCATTTATCCTAACCTCTATCTCAAATTCAAAATCCATGTACCAGTAGAAACCAAAAGGAAACTTTGTAACTCTAGATCTAATTGTTTTGCTCCTGAAATCATTAGGGTAATATCGATTTAATTCTTGTTTCATAAATTTGATAAACTTTTAGTATTATTAACGATTTGAATTTCTCTTCATCTTCTCTCATTTTTTGCAGGAAGGTGTTTTTATTTTTCCATTTTTCCCGACAACAGAACTCATCAAAATGGGTAGAAGATCACTTCTCATAGTGTAACAAATAAACCCCCTAAATCTAATTTGAACATAACTATGATTCTATTTTGATCTTTAACCATAACTAATGGTTTATTTTGTTATTTTTTGAGTCTTTTAGCTTGAGGAAAATGTCTGGACAAAGAAGGGTTTAACAACATCATAGATTGGTATTAATTTCATGATTCTCATGGTATTGCTAAAGTTAATAGTTTTCTCTTAATTGGTTTATTCTTTGTTGCTTTTCTCCGGTTGATTTGTATGCGTTTGATATTTTTCTTGTTTTTATAAAGGTTGGTTAGGTTTTTGAGTAGTGGGTTTTCTTAATTTTTAGGTAAGATATATTGCTTACAGCCTTGACACATTCGAAAGATGTGTGGATTTTTTGTTGTTTAGATCTGTTTGCAATGAGGTTGTTTGTTGATGATTCCCCACAGAAGAAGGTTTTATTTCCAACACTCTCAGGTTAGTGTTGTCCTGTCACTTCTGTGGCTAATTGATGAATGTAGCTTGATTATGTGGATTTTCTAGTAAGAATTTGAACTTAGTATGTAGTCTATTTGATGTTTAATTAGGTGAGAAGAAGCTGTTGACACCACGGCCACTGCAAAGGACATGTTTTTTCTCAGTGCTGGATTCTAGTATTTTATATCTTAGCACTCTAGTGAATCTTGGGTTGACGAGAAGCTCAAGGTAGATATGATAGTTATTGGTTCGGTTGCCGTTGATCCAAAGACATGAGCACGTCTTGGTAAAGGCGAGGTAAGGATTTCAACTCAATTGTTTTTTACCACTTGCTCGTATGAAAATCATTGGTGGGATTGGATTACTGCTAGGAATCAGAACTATTATTGTCATGGTTGGACATATTATACAACTTCGATTGAAATAATGTTATGGTGTATGAGAGTAATACTATTAGATGAAAGAATTGATTAGGATTAGTAGTTTGACACAAGGACATCTTTGGATAGAGTGAGGGTAGAGATGTTATCAAAGTATACTTGATTGCAGTATAATTCATCTTTCATAAAATAGTTGTAAACAAATTTCTCGTGCATATGGTATTGAAAGGGGTACAACATTTTCAAAGTTTCTTTTTCATTATAGTTGGAAAGTCAGCGTGATGCAATGTGAATAACATGAAGCAGATTCCGTTGATTAGCTGTGTATGACATACTTATACATACTTTAGAATGACCCTTCCTGTTTCAGAACTTTATAACTGAAATTAAGGTTGCCATTTTATTATTATGGATGTTGAAGCCGCTGCAATGCGCATTTCGTATATAAACTGTTTATTTACAGAAAATCTAAAATAGAATCTTGAAAGCTCACTTTATGATTGTGTACTGTTAAAAACGTATACAGTATGAATAACTTTCAGTTATCTTGAATGCATAATTCCTGCAGAATGGCTATGTAATCTCAAAAATTTCACTGTTGTTACTTGCTAACTGATGAACACATCAATCCTAATGATATAACTAGCGAGTATGTCTTATGCATCCTGTATATACATTTTAATATACAGTAAGGTCCGTTAAGTTGTATTTCCTGTGTTTTAGAGGTTTGCGATACATGGGAGCAATGGATGACAATACTCCAGTTGTCACTGAGTTTATGTAGCTTCTCCATGTCAAAGTAATGCATTTAGTTCGGTTCACCTCATTTTGGAAACCAGTTGAAACGCTGATAAAAATTCATGACCTATCAATCCTACAATTTCAAATCATGATTCCTTTTTTTTTTGTTCGGCCTCTTGACATGATTCTTACTATGTCCTTTCTCCTTTTGTCTCCGTGTTAGTGTCTCGTAGTATTGTTTTCATTTACTATCTTACTGATACCGGTTTTCTTTAAAATGTCTGATCTTTGGGCTATGAAGTCTTATACTCATTGATGCCTGCCGCCGACTTATAAGAGTTATTGCTGTAAGTATCACCTTTTTGTATTATGTTTCTAGACACTGCTAGATGTATGGTAAGTTGATAGAGATTTTATTTTGCAGTCACCCATCTCCTAGTGTACTCATTCCTTCCCTCCGCACGGTTGGCAATATTGTCACTAAGATGATCGTCAGGCCTAGGTATCATTGACTTTGTTTAAACTCTATCCTTATGAAATGTGATGATTAAACCTTTTTTGTTATGTTGGCTTATGTTTTGTTTTGTCCTCTATCTAGTGTATCATTGAACTTCAAGTGCTTCCCTGCCTCATGAACCTGTTGACACAAAACCATAAAAAGAGTATCAAGAAAGAAGCTTGCTGGACTATCTCAAACATTACTGCCGGAAACAACGACCAGATTCAGGTAGTATATATTATGTTTTTTAGGTGGACTCCATTCTGTCCTTGAACTCCATTTGCACCAAAAGTCTCTTGCAATTTCTGACATATGCACTAATGGGATACGCTTTCGTTTCAATTTTCTGTGGTCCGTGATAACTGCTGATTTTATTGGTCCTCTAATCCATCTGCTTCAAAATTCTGAGTTTGATATCAAAAAGGAAGCTGCTTGAGCAATCTCAAACGCAACTTCTGGGAGATCCCATGTTCGTATTCAATCTGTTTTTCTTGGGTTCAGTAGCGTTGTTCCCTGGTTTAGTTCTTACTTGATGAGTTTATTTGAATCTTGGATCTTAATGTGTGACAGGTACTTCGTTGCTCAAGGATGTATCAAACCACTGTGCGATCTTCTAATTTACCCTGACGCTAGGATTGTTACTGTCTGTTTGGATGGTCTTGAGAATATTCTGAAAGTTGGTGAGGCTGAGAAGACCATGGGAAACACTGATGGTGTGAACTTGTATGCTCAGATGATTGATGAGGCAGAGGGATTGGAGAAGATTGAAAACTTATAGAGTCACGACAACACTGAGATATATGAGAAGGCGGTGAATATTCTTGAGATTTACTAGTTGGAGGAGGAAGATGAATGCCTCCTCCAGGTGATGCTGCCCAAACAGAGTTCCATTTTGTAGGGACCCATCCCCAACTTCGTTCTGGAGGATTTAACTTCGGCTGAAGGTATGCCCACCGAATGGCCATATTATATTTCTGTATGGATGGAAGGCATGGAAAATGCTATACTGAGTAGTATCGTATTCCAGTTTGTGGGCAAAGTTTTGCTATGATTAATATATTATCTGCTTTATTGGATGAATAGTTATTTTGATTTGGCGTCTAAACTAAAATTCCAGTTATCTTTCCTTTATTGAAATGAAAACTTTGCTTTAAAATCACTGAGGGATGATGTAGTTTACTATTATGGCTCACATGCTCTTCGGATCCACCAACCAAACTCGGTCCGGTAAGTCAATTCGCCTCTAAATTCGTCATACTTGCTCTTCGGATCCACCAACCAATGTCGGCCCGGTAAGTCCATTCTCTCATTCCCTCTTTGTTAAGAGAAAATACAAAAATTCTGTATGGGACATTCGAACACAAGACCTCTATAGATAAGCACTGAACCAGTCATCCGTTGGTGATTAGAATGTAACACATTTCATATAGATAGCAATTTAAACGTTAATAACGGGTATTCCCTGCCTATTTAAGTTAAAATGTCATTATTTAATTATTTAATATGTACGTATGCCGTTTCGTACTACTACCGTATCATGAGCCGTTAACCGATTTTTTAACCGGATCTAATTTTTACGAATCCGTATAATACGCGTACGTTTACCGTTTCGTACGTTTGCTGAATCCCAAATTATTAACTAGGGTACAAACTTAGCTGTACCTGTAAAAAATAATAATAATTAAACAACAGTTCTTCTTTTCCCCAATTTGCTTTCTTTCTGTCAAACTGTCAAATCCCATTTTTCCCGATCAATTAAGATGTTCAAATCTACTCTTACTTCTGTATCTATTACCACTAAAGTAAAGATGCAGACTGACTGAACTTCTCTGTAAAGAAGGTGACGGCTGTTTTAGAGTAATGATGAATAGCCTTGCCTTACACAGTGAATGGTCAAGTTTGAATTGAAGTGATTCAGGACAACTAGTAGCGGCAGAGTTTTGTATAAATAGTTAAATACGTAACCCAATGCATCCCATTCACACCACTTCCATTTGTTCTAAGTTTCCATTTGTTCTAAGTTTCCAGTAAGAAAAAATGGCGAATACTGACTACCATGTTCGATTCAATGCTGAAGTCATTCAGTTCAATGGAGAAGTCACCATAGTAACAACTTTAGCAAATTCATCTGAATCAATTGATACTGTCCTTGACGATTTTCGCTCGAAACGTATTCTTGGTCTTGATATCAAATGGAATTCAGAGTCAACCAACAATAAGGTAGCAACTCTTCAACTGTGTCATGGGAGTCGTTGCATTATTATTCAGCTTCTTCACTTGGACTCTATCCCAGATTCACTGAGAAACTTGCTTTCGGATCGATCAATAAAATTCTTTGGGGTTGATATCGCACAAAGTATTGCTAAGCTGGAGCATGATCATGGTCTTAAATGTTGGTTTGGACATGAGTTGGATTCAGCTACGGCTGTTTATGCTACTTACCAGTATTACGGTGGTGCTGCTGGATTGGGTCCTTCAACACATCAAACAGTTGGACTTTCTATTGAAGAACTGGAAAGTGTGATTTATCACTGGGACTGGAGTGCAAACATCCTCACGAATGAACAAATCAAAGTTGCTGCAATTGATGCTTATGCTTCTTTCGCAATTGGAAAGATGTTGTTCGGCTGATATAACTAGTTTGTTGGTTCTTGATGGCCTGGTCTGTGTTGGTGTTTCTAAGTGGTTTAGTAGTTTGCAGTCTGTTCTTGCTGTGTCTTTTTTATGTATTGCAATAGAAACATTGTATTTCAAGCCTAGTCTTTGTTTCTTGAATGAAAAAGCATCGTACTGATGGAGATAGGTATTTGTTTGCAGCTTTGCCGATATCCCATATCCGTTGCAAGAAATCAAAACATGAACAAGCTGCGTATTCTAGCCCGTCTACCTGTAAATTTAGATTGAATTTATTTTTTTGGGATATTTTGATTTTGGGTCCCAACTTTGTAACCAGTGTTACATTTGGGTCCTATAAAATTCTATATTAGAGTTTGGGTCCCAAGACCAAGTTGACCGTTTTGAAAGTTAGATATTTATGTATTTTTTAAAATTAATTCCGATTTACACAACGCCGTCAATTTCCGTTAGCTCCTGTGAATAGCATCTCAACCTTCATTCGTTGATCTTAATTCTTTATTTTCATTAACATATGAGTTGTTATATAGATACAGAATCAAAAATTCACTACTTAATCTTCAAAAATTCCAATATTTTCTAAAAACTAATCAAAATCCAACACTGATTTCAAGCTTGTTCAATCATTAAATTCAACAGAAAATCAAATCAAGAAGATGATTCAACCCTCTTTTGATATGCAAAATTGATAATTCAATGTATTGGAGAAAAATTAGATTTTACATAATTGAACCTCTTATATTATCGAGTCACATAAAGGAACTACAAAATTGCCCATTCCACAAAGATATCATCCCGGCTACATCAGTAAGTCTGTACTTGCTTCAAAAAAAAAAAAAAAAAAAGGTCAGTACCAATTTGTGTGGAATATCTGTTAGGCTTAAAAAATGGATTGAAATTTTAGATCGTTTTATGTGATCTTAGATAGTAAAGTAATGGATTGTAATCTGGATATTCCGTATAAATCATTTATAAGAGAAAGGAGGAGGAAGAGACACGAGAAGAGCCGATTTGTGTTTCGAATACGGAAGTGATGAACCAAAGAGACAGAGAGCGAAGTTGGAGAAGCAGGAGAAAATGATTTGTACTGAATCACCAAACCTAAATCTTTTTGGGAATTTTATAAATCAATCTCAGCCCGTGATTGACAGCACTTTTCTAGCATACATGTGGTTAACATAAATTTCAATGGCAATGTTAGTAAATAAATCGAAGTTTAATATTATGTTAGTCATTTCCATATTTAACTGGATATTATAACTGTCAACCACGGTCATGGGACTCAAACTCTAATATTGAACTTTCTAGGACCCAAATACAACATTGGTCACAAAATTGGGACCCAAAATCAAAATATCCTTTTTTTTTTTTTTAATGACATATGAGGATTATACTAGGGATGACAATATTGTTAGCTCATCATGCACATTCCGGCTAAGGTAAAAATAAAATGGAAACAATATGGAACAAGAGATGCATCTTAGGTGCAGGCATGGATCATGATTATGTTTAATGTCGATATCTCATTGATTAGGCTGGATTCTTATGAATTAGTGCTCCATTGGAGAACTCCTTCAAACAAAATCTTAAAGAGAAGCAAATCGATCTAGAGAGCAAAAGAGGAAGCTAGAATAACATTTTAGTCGATAGCGAAAATGGAGGGCAAAAACTTGAAGATGTGATGGCGATCTTAGTATTGGGAATGTTTGCAGGGAAGAGTTCAGCTGGGTGTTGGAAGTCATGCATGGATTTATGTTCAAAGCGTAGTATGGGTGATGTTTCATTTTATGTACGTGGTCCTCTATGTTTTATAGAATGTCATTTTATGATGGATTGGATTCTCCAAACCTAAAAGAAAATTTTGATTTAATTGCCGTTTGGTCTTACTATAATGCTAGTTCAGTGTATAGTGTACCTGGACAAATTACAAATCTTCAGCAACTATCTTTTCTTCTTCTTCTTTTTTTTCAGTTTGAAGCGTACAAGTATGCTTCAAAAATGGGCAATTAAAAAAAACAACAAAAAACTAAAGAAAACTCAAAAAGAAGTAGAAAAGTTCGGTCCTCAATAAGCTAAGGTGGCTTGTTGAAGCTTGGAACTAATCTTTACTGCCATTAGCTCGAGAAATCAATTCTGCAAGGAAAACTTATAACTATAACATTTTAATTTCAAACCAAACATATTGATGACTGGGATGCATCCATTCATAGTCTAGCCAATACATACTAGTAATTATAAGTTTCACAAGATAACATATGCACACAAAAAGCAAGAAGCAAACCGATATAAAAAAAAATAAAAAAACATGGATATGCAAAACTTGAGCCGCACTTGATTCTTCAAACTTTACCCTTTCTTTTGAAATCAAATTAAGAAGCTCATTTTCAGCTGAACATCTAACTTCTTAAACTCATCCTAATTCCTTTTTTCTGGCTTTCTTCATACTCTGAGTTTGCTTAATGCGTCCTCCACAATAGGCTCCTAGTTCAATTTAGACTTAGAAGTAACATCAATTGCAATGAGGCATGTGTCGATCACAAGGTATCCGTTAGCAGGGTCAAGGAGTTCACTTAGACGCATACAAAATGTGAAACTCCAGCTGCCTGCTTCAGCCATTTTAAGATTACGTACTGCAGAAAAAAGAAAATCAATAATCAGATCAAAGAATATGATCACAGCTTTATAAAACACATGGATGTACCTTTTTTCTGTCTAGTGATTTGGCCTATCTGACTGGTAATGCTAAAACTGCACTCCACATCCGGCACTTTGGTAATCCAGTACTCGTGGGGTACAAGAAACAGTGATATGTGATCGTCTGCTGCTCCCTTAAGAAACATGAGTGCTTGCCTATAAGAGAAATCTTAAGAGGATTAATCAAATGCAGAAGAAAGAACGAAGAAACTAAACTAACTCATGTAACTAGGAATGAAATAGCATCAAATTTAACAAAGTACTAATTGTTCGGAATCCAATGTAGTTCATAGTTCATACCATTTAAAATTCGCTACAGTAAAAACATCTGAGTTAACATCTCAATCTTCCAGACGAATTTAGCAGATGAACTAAGCTGTATTATAGTAGACATGCATTCACAAGTAAAGTGGTAAAGGGAAGGAAAAAGACGATGCAATTGAGCAATTCTTCTAACTTCAAACCATGAGTCTGTAGAAACAATATAGGGGGTGTAATGATTGTGATTGTATATTTTATATATAAGGTTAATAATGTATGTAAGACTTCCAGTAGAAGAAAACTAGCCAGAGAGACTCATCGGGTAGTGGTTATCTTGATCAGAGACTACTAATTTAATGGGGTTTCTACAATGGAGGTATCCTAGGCAATTGAGTGCAGCATCTCTGCCAAAGTTATCAAAGGGCACGTCGTTGATTAGCTTGCTTACGGAGAGGATTGGACAACTCCAGTACGAATTTAATGCTCATGTCATGCATTTGACTTTTGTGCTCACATCTCTCACTTTGGATAGACTTGGACCTAGCTAAGTATGACCGGTCCTGCAAGTGAGCATAATGATTGTGCGTCACAGAGTTGCAGACCAATTCAGTATGCAGCCATAGCGGCCTAATGCAAAGCCATAATAGCGCATTGCAAAGCCATAATGGTGCTATACTGAATAGACCGTCAAGCACTAAGATAGTGGCACCCTGCAGGGCCAATGAAGCACAAAGGTAGTGCTACACTGTAAAGACATTTGGCTAAGTAATGAAGCTTATTGGCCGACACAATGAAGCTTCATTGAGGGAAAGGCAAGACGAGGCCAAAGTGACAGATGCAACATGCGATGTTGGCATTAAGGCATATCCGTGGAATTGAGTTGGCCCAAACTCAAGGATGATGCAAGAAGGTAGAATGGACGAAGAGTTGGTCTATGGCATTAGTTCAAGGTTGGCATAAGCTTGGACAAGTGCAAACAAGCTAGTAATGCAAGAGTGGCATTGCTATTGTCAAGCTAATTGGCGAGATGAAGCATATATGACGCATGAGTAACTAAAGTGAGCTTAAGGAGTCGGCCTCGACGATTGAAGCATAAGGATTGTCCGTGCATTAGCTTAGAGTGATAAGCATGCAGGGCCAAGATGGATGAGCATTGGAGCGAGACAGAATTCAGTAAAGCACAACAATGATGCAATACGGCTCAAGTGACGGTTACAAGTTGGTTACGGGCTTCACAAGCATGCCAATGACGCGTGATGAAGTAGAACGGTTATAAAGGAGTTTATAAGCGTGGGAGATGGTTCCTAACTGCAATAGAACAGGTGTTGGATGATTGGCGCTAGTTGGAAGAGAACTGGCCAGTTAGCACAGTTATTGGCGGTTAAAGAACTGCTCCACGGGACAGATGGCTGTCCCATGCGTGTGCGAAGGTTGTCCATGGTTTGGCCAAGTAAAGCTGCTGTATAAATAGTCCTAAGGCATGGAAAATTCGGCAGGCTTACATAGGAGAGTGTGAGACTCAAAACAAGAGAGTTCTTGTAAGGCTAAGGCTTTGTTCAAGGTGAACAAGTCTGTGTAAGTCCCTAAGTGGACAAGTTTTGTATTTCTTTCTTTTGATGCAATAAAATAAGTTGATTGTGTCATGTTCTAAGTGTTCTTGGTTGGCTGATTGTTGTTGACAAAGTATGACAAGTTTGAATGCATTATGGGGTTCATTTGAGAAGTTTAAGTGAAGAGAAAGAAGGTTAAAGACTTCCGCTGAAGAACTGTTGAGTTGGATGTTTGCATTGGTGCAAACTTATAAGGCTGAAGTGCAGGTGGGTGAAGCTTTATTCACAGAACCACTATGTTGCCGGGTTACACTTTCGCAGAAAATTATCTGGGGAGTTTGAAGGTGTGACAGTCCGGGTATCAGAGTTGTGTTTGGTACACAGTTCAAGTGTACTTGTTGGATAATACGCTGGTGTTTTTTTTCTCTCTTAAGCTATTTTCCTGTGAGAAAGTAAGTGGTGCATTATAATCAGAAAGTTTGCATTAGAAATAAGTTCTAATGGCATGATGATCGACGAAGAACTACCGGGTACGTTTGATCAACTAGAGGAGTATAATGATCTTGGCAGTATGTCCATTGATTTAGGTCCTGATGGCCTTGATATTACTCTTAGTTCTAAAGATAATATCAGGCTAGATTTACTTGAAGAAAGAACATCAGATTGGTTTAAAGAATTTGACGAAAGGGTAGGTGCAGTCGAGGACAAGGTGTCTGATGCAACCTTGTTAAATTGCGAAACCAATGCTGAAGTAACTGAATTGAAGGGGTAATTTAGTGACATGAAGACTATACTAACAAGCCATGCGAAGCAAATGTCAGATGAGATGACAAGCCTTCGTAAATTAATCAGTGATGGCATGTTTGCAGGGGAAAACGTGAATGGATAAAGCTCTAATCGAGTCTCCGAGACAAGGGTATACGCTGGTTCTAGAAATGCTAGAGAAATTGAGAATTTCTTGTATGACGTTGAGGCATACTTTGAGGCGAATGGAACTGGGGAAGGACAGAAGGTAACTCTCGCAGGCAAATTACCTTGGTGGTGATGCAAAGTTTTGGTGGAGAACTATGCTGCAAGAAGATGAAGCTGCTGGTTATGCCAATCCTATGTCTTGGAATGACATGAAAGATGGACTGAGATGTCAGTTCTTGCTGAACAATGGTGCTTGGTACGTAAGAGAAAGTTTGCGTAGGCTAAAAATGATGGGTACACCACAGGCCTATGCTGAAAACTTCCTTGCATTGGTGTAAGAAGTGCGTGGAATGAGTGAAGAAGATCGGATGTTCCAATTTCTGAGTGGCGCGAGTTCGTTGGTTGTTGCCGAACTCAAGAAGCGTAAAACTCAGAGTATCCAGATGGCTATTCTAGCGGTAAGAGAGCTTACCAGTTGTACAACAACTGAAGAAGTGCAAAGCTGTGAAGGTAAGGAAAAAGGAAAGGAAAAATCTATAGGCAGTAAGCGCAAGCATGAGCCAAAGGAAGATGAACTATTCCCTTCAGCTCGGAAGTATAGGGGATGTTTCATTTGCAAAGGTTTACACTTCGCTAGAAGCTGTCCACTCAAGGCACAACTTAATGCATCAATTGGGGATGATTATGGGAATCATTCCAGCAAGACTCGTGAAGTACGAAGTGAAGGTTCAAGGAAGTGACCTCGTAACGAAATTGTCGCTCACTTCGACAAAAGAAAATAAGCTTAAAACAAGAGTAAGTGTTGCTGTCGACATTGGCGACACTTTGGCACCGAAAACTAGAGTGTTTTCTGGCCTTGTTTTATGTAGCTTTAGTTGTTGGTTGTTGCAAACTCTGTGTGTAGAGTTTGGTTGTACAGAATTTTATTTGAGTCTTCAAGTTTGTATATACTTTGCTTTGGTGTAAGCAAGTTGCTTTGTTAATGAAGTTTTAGCTTTCCAAAAGTGATCAGTGGATCAATCATGTAATTGTACGTGGTCTTGTTATGTAAGAGCAGTAACGAATGAAGGTGTTTTCGTTTATAAAGTCTTGCCTCTTTATTTACGATGTAAAGCTAGTTCATGGGGAGATGCTGCAGTAGCATACTTAGCCTAACGTATGCAGTAGCAAGACAAGTTGAAAGCTAATAAGCAAAGCATAGGACAAGGGTCCTAATTGATGTAGAGGTGATGCTGCTGTTTGGGGATTGAAAAATGGCACGATGGCAGATGGGCAGTGACAGTGCAAGTAAGAAATCACGTCATCAGCAAGCAGGAGTTGGGTAGAACTCATGGCCTTGGCGAAAGACACACACTTTCCAGGAAACAAGCAATGCAGTTCAAAGAAGTATTTGGAGACATATTGGCTTTAAAGGCATGGCGTATGGATAGCTAACGGGTTAGCTATGTTATGTCCAAAAGATAGTTAGTCACATTTGCGTAGATGGGTTGTGCAGCTCAATAGTTTTGGTTTTAGCTTGTTAGGCGAAGAAAACTTGTCATTCCAGTTCGGGTATGCAAAGTATGGCAATGTTTGAATGCATTATGGGGTGCATTTGAGAATTTTAAGTGAAGAGAAAGAAGGTTAAAGACTTCCGTTGAAGAACTATTGAGTTGGCTGTTTGCATTGGTGTAAACTTATAAGACTGAAGTGCAGGTGGGTGAAGCTTTATTCACAGAACCACTGTGCTGCCGGGTTACACTTTCGCAGAAAATTATCTGGGAAGTTTGAAGGTGTGACACTAAGTGTGGTAGACTCATAATTTCGATTTTTATTGCTGAATGCATTTCGAAGTATCTTGGACTCCGGACTGCAATTCGAAGTGAGCCAAGCTAACATAACTGCTAAGTTTATTTGCTGCCCAGTACCCACGCAAAAAAAAAAACACAAATGCCCCCCAACTAGCAAAAAAAATTAATTAATTGGTAAGGCAATTTGATTTCTTTCTCCTTTTCTTATTTTCTTTTTTGTAAAAAATACATGATAATTAAAAATAACCATGAGAAAACGAAGAATATCTGCACCGCTCTGTTCAACTGCCTAATGACTATCATTCCTCAACAGGTAGTCCCAATAAAAAAAAATAGTCGATACGCAAATCACGGGGTTAGCCTATTCCTACTGCAGCATTTATAAATATACTATGGAGTTATTTTTTTATCCACATGATCAATAACCTGTTGAGAATCTCAGGTAGAAAAGGTTTATGCTCTTATTCGCTTAGTTTCTTCTAACATCTCAATGGTTTAAAATTGATAGGTAATAATTATAGTATTTCGACTAACTCAAGATTGATTTATCTTCTCCTAAAAAAACTGACAAAGAATTAGGAGATTTTCTACATATAAAGCAAAGGCCTCAAAAAGGAAGTTAAATAAATAGACATATTAGTCGGTAAAATTTTCATTGTAACCAATAAATTCACATGTCAAATGAAGTTTTGATGATTCAAACAAACAAATAAACACCAATTCACCGTTTTCAATAGTGTCTTTTGGACCAACCAAGAAAAAAAAACTATCAACCGAACTAACCCTTCTTGGAGATTAGCATATAGATGGTTTTGGGGCCACCGCGTGAGAGGCATTTTTTCACAAGAATTTTAATTTATTTGTCATCACATGTCATTTGAACATCTTTTTATCTAGAAGTATCACAGCTAAGTATTCTGCATATGGTTGGTAATGATAATACTTGCAAAACAAAAAATAAATAAATGTCGTTCATATCTCCTCTTGATTAGTTGTGTGGTTGCTCAAACAATATTCGAGTGACATGCAAAAGATATTACTGTGAAATAATATAACCTAGCAAACTCTTTAAATTACTCTCAATGTTCTCTTTATACATGCACATGTTGATTTTCCTTGTATATTATGAGATTAGCTGAATTTCGTAATTTATTCTTGTTTTTCGTATTGTTATTATTTAACATAATAATATTATAAAATAAAATTTTGGATGGCTCTGTAGATGTCAATTTTCTTTTATAAGTTGCTGCTAAATAAAAAGAACAAATATTCTAAATAAAATTTTGGATAGCTCTGTAGATGTCAATTTAGGGAGGTGAGGTCCAATTGAATGAGTCTATACGGTTTTAATTTTATTCAAATGCTCGGTTCATTTAGAACCATTGTAAAAAGAAAGGAAGGAGTAACAAACCGTCGTGTCAAAATATCAATTTGAACTCCATTGATGAAAATAATACTTTCTTTTCTTCATAAAATAAAAATCAAAACAAAAATTATGGCAAAGGACATGATAGACTCTAATTTTATAAGCATCGGTGATTTTTCATATTAAAATTCTTTAAGAAATAAATGAAAATTGGAAATGACTTGCCTCTACAAGAGACGTTATCGGATTAGCCTCTTCCTACAACTACACTAGTAAGTATAATATAGGAAGTCATATATCCCTCTGGATTAACATCACCGTGCAGAAGAGATTGTACTCTTATACGATTAGTTTCCTCGGGCATCTCAATTATTTTAAATTTCTAAATATACGACCAAAAGTCGATTTAAGTCTCAACTTATACAAAAGTTATTTTAAGTCGAAAAACTAACCAGGAATTAGCTGGTGTCGCTGCATATAAAATGGCGTTGCGCAGTAGGATAAATAAGTAGATACAGTGACCGGCAAGATTTCCATTTTCTTTGTGATTAATAAGTTCACTATGATAGTGTGTGAAATGAAGTTTCGATGATTCATTTACTCGGTCCATCTATCATGAACATATTACTTAACTAAGGTGAGTACAACCTGACAAAAACTCTTACGAATACTCTAACCAGGGTATTTCTGAGATACGGAAAGGAAAACTGATAGGCCAACCAAGAAGCCGGTGCACTTCCAAACAATGCGACCGACAAAAACCAACACGAAAGTACTACACAACCTTTTGGGAATGTGCAGTTTCTAGGTTTTTTCAACGGAGTTTGTATTAGAAGACTTTTTTCTTTTTTTTCTTTGGTAGTGGGTACCATATATCCGTGTATAATTTCTTACTGGCTGTTGATAATACTATTTGCTTCAAAAAAAATTTGAGATATTTTATAAAAGGGTCGCATGTTTACGGTGGAATTAAGGTCTGGATCATAAGATATGTTGTTGGAATGAGGTTCGTAGCATATTTCGCCGTTGTTATTGTACTTGTGGAGATCAAATGAAATTCTGATGATTTCAATTAGTCAGTGTACCCCTACCCTGTAATTAGAATTTGAAATGGAGAAATTATTTGGGACCAAAATACACATATATCAAACCTAAGATAAAATTTTGATTTTAATTGCAGGATGATCATACTACAATGCTAGTTCATTGTATACCTCTCCTGGACAAATTACAAATGTTCAGCAACAAGCTTTTTTATTTTCTTTTTCATTTTGGGGGCATACAAGTCAAGCATCATGGTCTGACCAGTAATATGCTTCAGAAAAGAATAGGCCATTCAAACTGATCTTGATATTATTATTATTATTTTTATTTATTTTTATCAATATCTTGAAATTGTTGTAGTAGGTTTTGATATGTGATTTATCTCAAAATTAGTAAGATTATGTCGTTTATACATGTTTCTGGGTGCAAAACCAACCATTCTGATGACTTTCCTATGCGGCTTATCATTTTTAGACTACCAACAGAAAAAACATCAGATTTACATCGGAATGAGTTTCTACTTCAGGATTCAGCTTTGAGAAATTCTCAATCTTCCAAACGAATTTAGCAGATGAACTAAGCTGTACTATGTAGAGTCATAGACATGCTTTTACTAGTAAAGAGGTAAAGGAGAATATTAAGATGATGTAACCCAGTGAACTTGTTGGAACTAAACCAGGCCAGGGCGGTGCAAATTTCGGTGTATTCTTATTGATTCGCTGCTGTCTCTGGTCTCGTTCTTGGCTCAGGTATGGCACCACAACACCCTTAATAAATTCTATCAATAGTTTCTGTATTCTTTACGGTCAACGTTAGCACATTTATTTCTTAAATCTTCATTGCTCGTGTAATTACAACTTTGAATTTCTTCGTTAGTCAGCATTTGGTTAATCCGGCTCCGTTAATTTGTGTTACTCCAAATAATAAAAAATAAATAAATTGGGATATTATTGTTTTAATATACTTTTATCACAGCTCTCCTAAAACATCCATCTAAATTATATGAAATAATCCTTCTCCCGCACCCCAAAACTACTTGAACCACATCATGAACATCCTAGCCTGGAATTGCCAAGGCATCAACAATCAACCAACGATACAACATCTAAAAGGACTAGTATCATTACATAAGCCCGATATCTTATTTCTCTCTCTGAAACTTTAGCCAATGATCGTCATATGTCAAGTCTTGCTCAGTCTCTTCAGTTTCAAAACCTAACCTTTGTTCCTAAGGTGGGTCGACGAGGAGGAATCTGTCTCATGTGGAACAACCTAAACATTCAAGTGTTACTCCAGTCCCAAAGTTACATCCACGTCCTTATCAAACCTCCACCCCCGCACAACCATGGCTCTGCACAGGTATATAAGGTCCTCCACATCCGAATGCAAGAACGGATTTTTGGAAAGATTTCCCAACAATCTTCCCCAATATCACCACCTCAACAGAATGGCTTCTGATAGGAGATTTTAATGACATAATGGATCAATAAAAAAGGGGGGGGGGGGGGGGGAGACAGATCATATATAGTCAAACCCAGCCATTTCTAACGATGATTGATCAAATGGGTTTCATAGATTTAGGATTTCGAGGGGACCCATTCACATGGACAAACAACCAACAGGGTCAAGACAATATAATGGAACGGCTTGATAGGGAAATTGCAACCCAACATTGGCGAACAACAAATCCTCATGCAGGAGTTACTCACCTTCCAAGGATTGCTTCAGATCATGCTCCCATCCTGCTGCACACCAAGGCAATCGATTGGCAAGGACAAAAAAATTACAGGTTTGAGCATCTGTGGCTAACACATCTACAACTCAAGCAGATTATCGAAGCAGCATGGACGCAACACGGTGACTAAGACTCTTCTCTAGACCTTCAACTAAGATTAATCACAACGGGACAAACTCTAGTGGAATGGAACAAGAACACTTTTGGTCACCTTTCAACATTAATTACAAAATCAACTGCGGAAATTCAAAGGGCTCGACATCAGTGCGCTATTCACACCGGAGAGAACTAAATTTCTTGATAAAACGCGACAAAGACCTACGCAGTCAACACCTCACATTACTCAAATGGCATGCAACATACTAGCAGCAAAGATCCAGAATTCAATGGCTCCAATCGGGGGACAATAATACGACTTTCTTCCATACAAAGGCAACCATCCACCGAAGCCGTAACAACATAAAGCAATTACAAGATCATCAAAACAACTGGGTCAGTGATAAAGACCAGGTCATCCAGATAATCCTGGACCATTTAACTACCCAATACACTGCCACAAATACAACGCTAGATGAAACACTCTTTGAGGAAATCACTCCAAGACTGACATCGGCACAATGTGACAGTCTTTCTGCGGAAGTTACAGTGAAAGAAATCAAGCAAGCTCTGTTTCCCATTAATTCGGAAAGCCCTCCGGGGCCAGACGGATATACTAGTAAGTTCTTTAAAGTTTTCTTGGACACCACTCACCTACAACTTAAAGCTATGGTACGAAGTTTTTTCAATTCCTTACACATACACCCTCTCATGAATCACACAAATATAACACTCATTCCAAAAGTCGACAATCCAACAAAACCATCTCAATTCAAACCTATCAGCCTATGTAATGTCAGTTACAAAATCATATCCAAAATCCTTGTCAATCGATTACTCCCCCTCCTCCCATTCTTAATAAGCCATACCAAAGTTCCTTCGTACCTCAAAGATCAATACATGATAACATAGCAATTGCCAGAGAGCTTTTCCAACACATCAAAACATCTCCAACTAAAGACCCCAAGAGAGCTCTAAAGCTAGATATCCAAAAAGCTTATGACAGCCTTGATTGGGGATTCATCAAAAAATCTTTTACACAACTGGGATTTCCAACAATATTTGTGGAGTATATCATGCTATGTATCAAATCAGTCACTTACCCGGTCAACATCAATGGTACACCTCATGGATTCATCACACCTACCAGGGGTATCAGACAGGGTAATCCTATATCTTCCTACATCTTCATTATTTGTCCAGAAATTCTATCAACAAATCTTGCTATTCTTAAAGCAAAGAATATGGTCGGAGGTCTCCGAATATCAAAAAAGGCACCACCCATTTTACATCTAATGTATGCAGATGATCTACTAATCACGTACAAAGCTACCCAGGAAAGTAGCAATCACCTAAAGAGGATACTTCAATCTTACAACACTTCAGCAGGACAAATAATCAACACAACGAAGTCGAAAATCATCCACCACCCGAGGCTACAACAGAATAATATAGACTCTCTGCAACAATTTTACGACATGCCAACCACATCAATTCCTCCTATATATTTAGGAGTTCAATTCAAGCACGGAAGAAAGTCTCGACATATCTTCGAACCTCTACTCCAACGAATGGCTCGTAAAGCTCAGGGATGGATGACAAAATGCCTTAACCAGGCAGGGAGACTAGTTCTTATTAAAACCTCTTTAACACCAACATCCAATCACCTGATGCAAACACAGCTTTTCCCCACCCAGGTACACAAACAAATTGATCGGATTGCTAGGAATTGTTTTTTGGGACATGATTCTTCTGTGAGAAAATTTCACCCAATAGGATGGAACAAACTACACAAGCCGATAGCAGAAGGAGGACTCGGAATCAGGAAAAGTAGCCACCACAACAAAGCTCTTTTTATGAAACGGATATGGAACATTCATTCCCAGCCACATTCCATCTGCACCGGCCTTTTCAGTGAGAAGTACCTCAAACATAAACCAATATTCCAAAGTGAGATCACAGTTCCTTCTAATGCCATCCCGCAATGGAAACAAATGGCGTCTCTTGTACTGTCCATAAAACAACATCTATTTCACCAAATAGGAAATGGTTTAGATACCCCTATCCAAGCTAATTGGATACCACACTTTCAAAACCTCGATCCCACCCAGTGTTCCCCTATACAATCTGTAGCTGAGCTAATTGACCCCTTTTCCCATAACTGGAGCCATAATCAGCTAAACAACCTCCCACCTAATGCCATCAAACACATTATAAACATCCACCTCCCTAATGTCAACACCCTGGATAAAATAATCTGGCCCCACACTAAATCAGGAAAATACACCACTGCATCCGGGTATAGCTGTCTAAGCCAACAAGAGAACCTCTCGCACCCAAACCTCCTCCCAACTACAAATTTTTTATGGACCTTACCATGTCCACCAAAAATTCATCTTTTCTTGTGGAAAGCTATAAATGAAGGTTTACCAACCCTATCTAAACTACATCACATCAACCTTTCCAATACCAACCTTTGCCCCCGATGCAACTCCGCACCAGAAACATATGAACACATGCTTATTCACTGCCCGGTAGCAATATCCACTTGGACCAGCCTTTCAAACTGCATATCAACAAACCAAAGCCAAGGTAACAACCAATCAATTACCATAACTCCCCAAATAACAATATCACAAATACTCCAAACTCGGGGCAATAAATCTTCTATCACAGCATGTTGTTTTCTATTCTGGTCACTTTGGACGACAAGAAAAGAACTCGTTTTCAATCAAGCACCATCCACTATCGCAGACATTTTGGAAAGATCCTTGGCACAACAACAGGAATTTGAATGGGCTCTATCGATATCCCCTCCAGTTCTCCCGGGAGAACCGCCGCCTCGAACTGGTACAAACATAACCAGAACAACCATAACAATTCAAGTAGGTCGGTGCCACCCAGCACCAGATTGGATCAAAGTCAACATTGATGGAGCTACTAGGGGCCACCCGGGTATGGCGGGAGCATGTTTCATTTGCAGGGACTCGAATGCACAAACGATAATGGCTCTTGCTCAACCTCTAGGATCAACCTCAGCGCTCACAGCAGAAACATGGGCAACTGTATTAGCAACCAGAACTGCCACAGAAAGAGGATGGTCAAAAGTGTTATTTGAGGCAGATTCTGAAAGTCTCATTCACTTCATTAAAACTCCAACAGAAGCCCCTTGGTATATATCAGAGATGGTTGCAGAAATTAAACACCGGATGCACCAAATTCCATGTTGTGCTATTCGGCACAATTACCGAGAAGGAAACCAATCAGCGGATGGTCTAGCGAACTGTGCAGCGGACGGTAGCCTAGCTGAAAACTACTCAACATCAATATGGGACCGGGCGAACCCGGGTTTTCTTAACCATATTCTATTAAGCGATTCTAGGGGAATCACATTCCCTCGTGTAATAACAGTTTAATTTCTTTTATGACACATGCATGCTTCAAAAAAAAACAAACAAGGAGAGATAGTCTGATAATGCGGTTTTGGTAAAGTGCTGGCTCGTTCTTGGTTCTTACGGCAACAAATTTTTAGGAGTGATCCATAGGGCTTAACAATAAAAATACTAGTTATTTTGGTTAATTTCAATAAAATGCATACGGAATTCTTATTAGTGAGAACAAGAAAGTAAGGAAATTTTGAGACCGAAGATCCAAGCCCCCGTAAAAACCAGCGGCGTGAGTGCCTTGGACTTAGTTTTGTTTAGTTTCCTCCGACATATCACTTTTTTAAAGATCGAGATAATAAGATACAATAGGACACGTTTCGATTTTATTGTCATATTGGTTTGGAGAAAGATTGTTCTCTGAAGAACTAACTAGAGCTTAATATTTGTAGTTGAACATATAAAGATTTCCGAGAGTAAGATGAATAAGTTGATAGAATGACCGGAAAAAGTTTTCATTTTAATTCATAATGAGAGAATGTCAGATGAAATTTTAATGATTCACATAATCGGTGTGTCTTGAGCGTACGTTTTAAAAAAACACTGAGCAAGATTCATATAGTTATATGCATAAGTAAAGGTATCTTTCGATTTTGAACCTTTACATAGTATTAAATTCCCTGAACTCTAATACAGAGTGAAAATATGTCTTTGAACTCTATGGAGAGAACAAATTACTTAACACAAACACAACTATACTAAGAGTAAAGTCCTAAATGCCAGCACATTACGGCCTTGTGCTTATCCCAGTTTCAATGAATGTTCTAGAGAACTTCCCATGTTCTCATACAAAGCGGCCACAGTTTCTCATTCACATAGGTGAGTCTATCAAAGGTACTCCTGTAGCTTGGTACCCCACTCTATACAGAGCTATAGACATCATTAAGAGTTTAAGAACTCAACCTTAACCCGCTTCAGGATATCATGCCATGGAAAAGATGCATGATTCTATCTCCATATCATTTGTGAATCGTTATTCCCTTTGAACCTATTTCTAAGTGGGTATCCATCACAAAATGACTCAATTTCTAGTGGGCAAAAGTCCCATGCCTTTAGAGGTATATAATACCACATATAAGTGGGGGATTGTTGGGATATATGTTTTTAAAAGAATTCTTTTGTACATTTATATCAATAATTCGAGCTTGACCCAGTGGTTAAGCATTTTGGGCCTGGAGGGTAAGGTATATATATATATGACATTAGTCCGGGAACGGGGCCTTGGGGGTCTTGGGAGGTCTCTTGAATTTGGAAAGTATTTTTAGTTTTCACTGGTTTTAATTACGGATTAAACTGCATTTATTCTGGCATAAATTATCCGACTGTTTTTGGACTGTTACAGAGGATTTTATGGAGACAATTAAAAACAAAATTTGTTCCCATTAATTTTGTCTTAACTGGGAAGGCTATAATTAGCCAGTTTTGAGAACCAAAAAGGCATGAGTTTTCTTTCTACTGTTTTTGACCAGTTTTCTGAGCAAGATTGAAAGAGTGATAGTGATCGATTTCTTATTGTGTGCGTGAGAGATCGACGAGAGTTTTTCTCGGTTGTTTTATCCTGGAGACGTCGTGACTAAGAAAGACTGCTTGCACAAAACTCAAGGCAGAGCCACGAAACGTCTTATAGAGAGCGACCTGGTCGTGACTCAGCCGTCACTTTGTATTTGTGTTTAATCTTTGTTTTGCAGGTGTGAAATCGGCAATTGTTCGAACAGTGTGTCTACCCTTTAGATGGACACTAGCAATTCATGGTGGCAAATGAAAATCACGAATCACTACACACCTAAACAAAATAAAGTAAACGCTTCTTATTTTTACTGTTAAACACGCAAAATATAACTTGACGTACGCCACATCCATCTCATGGCCTCATTGGCTGCAGCTAGCTAATGACCACGTGATAGCTTTACTTGAGTTTTGTTCACTGTGCTGCGGTGATAATGATGTCACATCACATTGACGGTCGAGGTGACGGACGGTGAAGAACATGGTGGAGGAGGAGGAGGTGGTGGAGCTACACAGCAACCTTCGCACCTAACTTGACCGAGCAAGTCCTTCTGGCATTCAGCGTACCACAAAATTTTACCCTGACTTTTACATCTCTTTCTGCAGTCGGTGCCAGCCCAAGCGCATCCAGCTTGGTAATAAGGTGTTATTACATGGGTTTCTCCTGATCTGCAACTAGAAAAAGCTGCGGACGTCGTCTCTACATATACATCATCCAATGCACATAATTAGAGAGTAACAAATTCAATATGCTACATGTATGTGAAACAGAAATCCATTAGCTATATAGCAAACGCAATGAAGAGGTTTCTTCGAAAGAAAAAAAAAAACAATGAAGAGACCATATGAACTTATTATCGTAACAACTAAGGATGAGCTGGCCACCCATCCAAGATTTGCTGATACTTACCAATGTAGAGAGACAAAACAAGTGTTGCAAAGAGAAACAACCAGACTGGGGAACTCTTAGAAGACATCATGCTTGATTATGATTAGACTTTAGAAGCTTTAGTGGTGGATTTATGTGATCAAAAATCTTCTTCATTTATAGAGGCAAATCGGACTTGAAAAATGCATCCAAACATTTCGTATCAATTGATTAGTATTTTTAGACACACAAATAATAATTAAGAAGTGAGCCATCAGGAGTGTGCAGTTGTAGTAAACAATAGATTCCTATTGCAACAAAATATTATCCAATATTACCTGGTCTTTGTCTTGCAATATGACGTTTTTCTATTTATTTGGCTCTATGATGTTTACCCTACACCAGTGGATGTTAATGGTGTTCTTAAACAACTATCATATATGATCATAAGAGCACGTAATGCATGACTACTTCTGCATACACACAAGTTGCAATTTATGTATATACTTTTTGTTTAGGGTAATTCTTTACCGATGCCATATAAACTAATGTGTTTAATTTCCATTTTCCACCTTACCTGCAAGCTGCAACCCCAAATGGAGCTCATTGTGTTGTCTTTTACTTGCAAATTCTACGTTTGTTCAATTCATTAATGTGTGTAACTTAATTAACTACCCTGTTTTTATTTACATCACTTTGAAACCCAAAGACACACCCTTTTGCACTCTTAGACCGAGCCTTATGGAACACTTTCACAAAATTCACTTAGAAAAAGCGAAGCCTTTTCTCCATATATATTGATGAAGAGGGCCGTCAGACAACCTAGTGGTCAATATAGAATAGGTGAGGAAGTTTTCAATCAACTTTCAGAGGAAAGTGGTAGTAAACTAGAAGTCGTACTCACACCGCTAGATCTATATAAAATGCAAAACATAATAATTCAAAGGAGTGAGCTAATTATTTAGCCTACGTGGTTGACTTTTAAATTAAAATTCAGCAAATAATGCGACCAAAAAAAAACATAATAACTAAAAGGAGTGAGTTATAAAAATTATAGCCGCTAAAGCTTTAAAAAAACAAAGAAAATTACACCGAGTTGTTTGAAAGGGTTGATAGTTTCTGGTGGTCCCAACAACATCAATTTATAGTTTCTACTGCAATAATGCTTATATTGTGCAGTATACCTCGACTGTTCAATGTTTGTTTGATAAGGTTGAAATCGATTTAAGTCTTCAGAAGAATAAGGTCATAATGTAAGGGCTGTGTACATGGACATGTCTTATTACTTACTCCGATTCCAAAATCATCCTTAATATGGTATAGACTGGTTTTAATGCATTTCAATGTGTCTTGGACTTTAGAGTACACTACAACGGACTACAGTTCACATCTCTTACTTGGTATAGAATCTGTAGACCTGGACCTAGCCAAGTGTCATAAATAAGGTGTTCTGATTCGTTGTACAGTAAATTCTATATCCGCTAAAGGGGATCAATTTACGGTGGGGTGTAAAATTCCTCGTGAACCAAGTTAACAGAACTGGCAAATCGATTTGCAGACTAGACTAGGTTATAAGCTCAAAAAAAAAAAAGTAGATAAACCAAGTCCTAAAATAGAGAAGGTGTGGCATGGCATGACGCATGTAACAGAAGGCAAGTAACATAAGTTTTTATTACCAAATTAGATTTTACATAATTACTTGTAAACAGCTTCGACAATTTCTGGAAGTAAAATCTCTCGTGTGGGATTGTGAAACTACTTGTGATTCTATGTTTTAAGCTTGTCATCTTCCCAATATAAAAATAAAATAAACATTTTGATTTGTCGTTCTTGCTTCAAAAAATAAAATAAACTGATAGATCCCCATAGATTTCTTCTATTATCCAAATACGAAGTGCAAGAGGTAAGGTTTAACAAGTTCAGAATCTGAAAAATGAAGAACCCATAAACCGTTTTCCTTAGTCATTTGCATTCCTTTTTATTTAGTTTCCTCTAACATCTAAATCATTCCAAAAAACAAGTAAACTGAACACATTTTGATTTTCTCTCAACTGAAGTAGATGACATTTTGGTGATATTTTATTTTTTACTAACCAGGAATTAGTAGGTGTTGTTATACAAGGCCATGAAGAATAGCATAAATAAGCAGATATAATAGGAAAATTTTTCAATGTAACTAAATAAATTCATTAATATAACATGTCAACTGAAATTTTGATGATTCATATATTCAGCGTGTTGTGAAATAGGGAAAATAAACTAGAACACCGCTACCACGGTGGGAAACGTCGACCGAACATGAGATTAATAGGCCAAATAGAAGAAACGAAAGTATCACTTTTCTGAAACGGAGGGAGTACATCGTTTTATTAGTTGCAACAAAAAATTAATTGATGCATAAACAAAAATATGGTTGCATAATATGTTATGCATCCTTTGTGGTGGTTTGCATAATGATTATGTATTCAATTTTAAAAAATTGTGCCTAAAAGCATAAACACCTCCGAATTTTTCGTAAAAAACTCTAAATTTGATATTGTTGTTTGTACCCATTGTGTAGATCTCTTTAAAAGCTTTCCAACGACATAAAATTTGTAAAATTCCAAGGCACAGATTTTTAGATATGTTATATTCTAGTTTGCTTACCAATTATACCCCTGAATAAATAAGATACAAAAGAGTTATAGTAATTGGACTAAAAGGGGAGGACAATTGTGTTAGGTGAAAAAATAACCATGAATACCAAAGTTTTTCAATCTTTTATAAAATTGCATATTTGCGTGAGGATTCACTTTACGAAAAAATTGCCATAAAAGGGATTCCCTCCCTTCAGGCCCTCCGGTCGGTCGGCCCAAACTGACTAAAATTCATTAACTTTCATCTTCACCCGAACATCCAATTTCTTAAACTGATATCCTTTTTCTAGCTTTCATCATACCATTGTTGCGCTTTTTTTTTTTTTTGACTTAAAAGGTTGATTTATAAAGAAAGAAAATGTAATAAGGCTATAAGCCCCCATTTTAGATATTACAACGTATCTCATATCAATAATCACTTTCCAGTGAGTGATTAGTTCTCTAAAGAAAATATACTTGAACATGTTATGTTTTCCCCGCCATACATATATAAAATGTTTAATCTCGATTATTGTTTGGGCCTTTTATGAGCCATTACCCGCCTATTTCTCTCGTTCCAAAGTGCCCAGCATACTGCAAATATAATCAGTGGCCAGATTTTGCGACCTATGTTCCTTCCTCTCCTATATTTCCATGCTTGTAACTGCAATGTCTGTGAACCAGCTTGAGCCCATCTTACGTTGTATCCTCCAAGGAAATAATTCCATATAGCATGAGAGTAATTGCAATGTAAGAGAAGATGACCTACTGTTTCTGGAACTTGGTTGCACAAAGAGCATGTAAGATTATGTATTTGACAACCCCTTCTTACCAAATTATCAGTTGTAGGAATTGAATTCTGAGCTGCTGTCCAGATAAAGAACTGTACATTTGGAGGCACTGCTTGAATCCAGATACATGAATGTGTTACTGGTATTTGTTCCATCAACCAGTTGTAACAAAGCTTTGCATTAAAACCTCCAGTAGCTGGGCACACCAGATCATCTTCTTCTTCATCATTAAGTGTTGGGGGTACCTAAAAATGCAAAGGATCCTTTTTTAATTCACAGGAAACATTAATTGTAGTTATGCATGTGTCCTTCACAAGGTACCCGTAGCAGGGTCATAGAGTTTACTGTGACGCATACATGATATGAAATTCCAGCCGTCTCCTTGAGTGATTTCACGATTACGGTCTGCAGGGAACATAAAAACTATCAGGTAGAAAAATGGGATCGATCATAAAGTTCACAACTACGTTAATGGTTGCTAAGGTAACACATACGGATGTGTTACCTTAGCATGATCCGGCCCTTTCATCATGTCATAGGGTACTAGAGTCAGTGATATGTGATCATAATCTCCCCCTGCTCCCTTAAGAAAAATGAGTGCTCGCCTACAAAAAGCAGTGAAATCTTAGATGATTGATCAAAGAAAGTAGGAAGAATGAAGAAACTAAGTATATCAACCCAAGTATGAATGAGATAAGACTCAAATTAAACAAAGTACTACTTGCACGCAACCAGTAGTTCATACCATCCGTTACGACCAACAGTAAAAACATCAGAGTAGGTTTCTTCTACAAGATTCAACTTTGAAAAATTCTCAATCTTCTAAATGAATTTAGCAGATGGTTTTATAACATTCTCGTTATAAAACAAGGAAGCTATATTAAGTCGACCAGAAAAAGAAAACAGAAAGGGTAGTGGCTCACGTTTTTGGCGGCTAGGGCGCTTGCCAAAAATGGAGGCAGGTAATGGAGTGCAGCATCTCTGCCGAAGATATGAAGGGCTCTTGATTGTTTTGCTTCCCTATGGTGAAGACTTGGACAACATCAATACGAGTTGATGGAACAATAGATGCTCGCATCAATTTGACTTTTGTGTTCACATCTCTGACACGCCGATGCCATAGGAACATGTCCTGTTAACCCAATTCCGAGACCATCCTAATGATATCCTTCATTTGCTAAGTGTCATAATTTAGATTTTTACGGTTTTAATGCATGCATATCAAAGTGTCTTGGATTCCAAAGTAGTACACTACTACAATTCCTCGTAAGCCAGGTTAATAAAGCTGGCACCTCGTAAGCCAGGTTAATAAAGCTGGCAAGTTGATTAATTAGCAGCCCAGTCACTAATTGTATAAGAAATTTATCCGAATTACATGAACAAAAAACAAAGGGACAAAACTACATACTGATTTATTTATTTATTTTTCTGAAGGAGAGCATACAGGGAAAAAAATAGAGAAATCTTTCCAAAGACTTGGAAAAATTATGAACTTTTAGTCGAAGAAAACCACCAGACCTTAAAAAGAAAAGAAATTTTGACTGCAAACTTGAAAGACTCAAGTTTGAGCTTTAGTTTTATCTTGGAGAGGCTAACTAAAAAAACAGATTTCAGCTTCCTTAGTGTGAGCAACTTGCAATAAAATTTTGAAGTAGGCTTCGATAACTTATGTCAATACGGAAATATTAATAGGCAAGTGGGGGTAGTCCCAGTTTTCCATCCAGTTTTCCAAGGAAGCCACTTTTCCACCCATTTTCCCAGTGAAGCCACAGCCCTAACTCTCGGTATAGGTGGTTTGTGTTTCCTACGACACTAAATCGCATGATGAGTATCTCTAGTGCTTTTTCCCGCTTAGTTTCCTCGAATATCTTAACGATTTCAAACATAATATAATAAAAAAATCATTTTAGTTTTACTTTCAACTAATAAAAAAAAAAAAAAAAACTGTCTTAGTAAAAAGTTCTCTGAAAAACTGACTTGGAATTAGTAGGTCTTGTTATTATACACATAAAGATACCAAGAGGAAGATGAAATAGACACAATGTCCGGCACAATTTTCACTATATCAGACAAGATAAATTCAATATGATAATATGCCTGGCAAAGTTTTAATGGTTCATACGATAAGTATGTCCTGAAACACTAGTTAGAAACTAATCCATTAAGACAAGGTCCATTTGTACTCCATTCATCTCTCCATAGAATCACACTCAAATTTAACAAAGTACTACTAATTGTCCGGAGTTCCAAAGTTCATAAACTAGCTACTACGTACTACCTACAGGATTCGACTTTGAAAAGGTCTCAATCCCCCAATTGTATTTATCATTAAGAAAAGGTGGCGGATAAACTTGTCTTTATAAAATATAAAAATAAAAATAAAAATTATGACAACGGGCGTATTAAATTTAATTATATAAGAAACAATGATTTTTTACGGTAGAAAATTTTAAGTACATCTAGAAAACTGAATTGACTTGCCTAAAATATAATCTACATGAAAAGTCTAATTTTCCAAATAGTGCTCCACTCACTTTACAAATAATCTCTCCGAAAAATTTGATGTTATCTGGTTGGCTTAATCCTACTGCAGCATCAATAAGTATAATAGGAAGTCATAAACCTCTTCAGATGAACAGTTAACAACAGCATGTAGAACAGCTTGTGCTAAACATAACACAATGTTTCGGTGAATATTTCCACACATGACTTGGTGGATTTCTATTAATTTATATACTGATTATATTACCCTAAATAGGGTTTGATTTACATGAATGAGAATAACAATAATGAGGTAAATAATCCATTGACTGAGGCATGAAAGGACCGAATCTTTGCAGCTGTAACATAGAAGGATCGGCTTCAATTACGCTTGACAGCTTTATCCTTAACATCCCCTCTCAAGTTGTGCATGATTTTGCCGAATGTTCAACTTGTTGCGCAGATAATTAAACCGTGAAGTAACTAACCCCTTTGTAAAAATGTCAGCCAACTGATCTTTGGTCGATATAAACTTCACTTCCAACTGTAAACGCCACCCTTTCCCTCACAAAGTGATAATCTATTTCAATATGTTTCATAAGAGCATGAAACACATTTGCAGTCAAGTACGTAGCTCCCAGATTGTCGCACCATAATGATGGAGGTTGAACCTGAAAAAAGTTGGGGTTTAACAACCACACCCAATATTTCGTTTAGGCAATCTATATGGACAAACTCCAATATAATTCCAAGAGAACCAACTAGACAGTCATACTCAATCAATGGAAATATATCCAAGAGTTGTATCTTTGTTTCTCAATGTAATCAGCAAATCAAACAGATAGAATCTGCGATCCTGATTATTATGAGAAACAACTTGAACGGTACCAAAGACCAATGTTCAAGTATCAATCAATTTATATCAACAACCAAAGTTTGAATTATCTAATTGATTGAACTACGCACAACATGTGATATTTCAATTATATAAAAAAGTATAATGAGGAAAAGAAATAACACAGACACCAGAAATTTTGTTGACTGAGGAAACCGCAAATACAGAAAAACCCCGAGACCTAGTCCAGATTTGAACACCACACTGTATTAAGCCGTTACAGACTCTAGCCTACTACAAGTTAACTTCGGACTGGAATGTAGTTGATCCCTAACCAATCTCACACTGATCAAGGTACAGTCACGTTCCTTATGCCTCTGAATCCCAGCAGGACTCTAACACCTAATTCCCTTAGCTGATATCACCCACAACTAAGAGCTGCTACGACCCAAAGTCGAAGACTTGATAAACAAATCTGTCTCACACAGAAAAGTATATTGAATAGATAAATCTGTCTCCCACATAAATACCTACGAGTTTTGTTCCGTTTTTTTATAAATCAAGGTGAACAGGAACCAATTGATACACCGGACTTATATTCCCGAAGAATAGCCTAGTAATATCAATCACCTCACAATATCCTAACCATATGGTAGCGGAACAAGATATTGTGGAATCACAAAGAATGAGACGAAGAGCTTTGTGATTACTTTTTATCTTACCTATCGGAGATTAAATCTCGAGCAAATCTTACAGAAATAGTACTCAATACGATAGAACAAAGTAAGATCAGAACACGCAACTACAGAGAAAATAGTAGGGTCTGGCTTAAGAATCCCAATGAAGTCTTTAAGTCGTTAACCTATATTGGTTTTAGAAAAACCTAGGTTAAAGGAGAATCATCTCTAGTCGCAACTAGTATCACATAGGAGGTGTGGGGATTAGGTTTCCTAGTTGCTAGAGTTCTCCCTTATATAGTCTTACAATCAGGGTTTGCAATCAATGTTACCTTGGTAACAAAGCACTCAATATTCAACGTTAGATGAAAACCTGATTAGATTCAAGCTAATATCTTTCAACCGTTAGATTATCTTAGCTTGTTACACACAAATGAAATGTACCTTCATTTGGATATGGGTAACCGTACCTAAACATGTACACTTAGTTGGCTCAACAGTAGTTAACCGAAGTTAGCCATATGAAGGCTTCCATATCAACCTTGTTCATCTTAATCATAACTAGTTCAAATGACTCAAATGAAACTAGTTATATCGTTGTTCAATTGTGTATATTATCATAAAAGTATACAAGACACAATTGAAGCAAAATCGATTTTGATTCACTCGAATCAATTCATGAACATTATAGCCACGGTTTGCATACTTAGCCGATTTTAGAACTTAACCCACTAGAGTATGCAAACGGGTACGCATACCTAAGTTCCCGGACCTGGTCTTATGTCGCCAGTATGCAAACGGGTACGCATACTATCGTTCATGACCGAACTCAGTTGAAATAAGTACGCATACGGGTATGCATACTATAGTTCCCGGACTTCGTATGCATACTAAATTCCCGTACTTGGAATACACTAGCAACAGTTATCATACAAGTACGTATACTGTGTTATATCCAATCGATTGTTAAATGTTCTAAACTCCCATTTTAATCATTGAAACATTCTTAGAAGACGAGGATAGCTGTCTCACACAAACTATTATCTTCAAAGCAATTTTCAAGTGATCAAATGATCAATACGAAACATTCTGAATCTACATCAAATGGTTGTCTCACACAAATCATATAAGATGTTACCAGGCGATTTTCACATGATCATTTTTTGACTTTCGTCAAGAATAAAAGATGTACTTGGTTAAAGCGAAAGCTTACCCACACATTTTTCGAGAAATATGTAAGCGAGTTAAACTCAGCTTGAAATATCAAATGTGTATAAAGTAAAGTCTATGTAGCAATACGACTTTTGTCTCAATAGGAGATAAAATAGAAATAGACTTTTGAGTGATAGATGAGATCAAGTCTCCACATACCTTTTGTTGATGAAGTTCCACAAGATCCCCTTAGTAGTTCTTCGTCTTCAATCGATGAACGCCGTGAAGTCTAAATCTCAACTACACATTCTATCCTAATCCGAGACATGGCTATAAGTAGACTAGAAATCAAGACTTATAATTTGACAACTAAACTTGACAAACAAGCATGAGATAGCAACGCTTGCGAGTTCGACCGAGCAGTGCTCTAACAGAACCATTATGCCCAATTCCTTTAGAATAGACTGAAGTCATATTAACTCAGAGGTCGCAATAGCTATACCTCTATATTTCGCCTCAGTAGTTGATTTGGAGACTGTATTTTGCTTCCTTTCACTCCACAACACAAGATTTCCTCCAAAATAAATTGCATATCCAATTGTCGATCTTCTGTCATCCAAACTACCAGCCCAGTCAAAGTCAGGGTAGGCATGCAATCATCTGTCAGATAATTTATGTAACACTAATCCATAGTGAACTGTATGTTTCAGGTAACACAAAATTCTTTTCACCAGCTCCCAATGCTCTTCATATGGATCAGTCATATATTGGCAGACTTTATTGACAACTACGGCAACATCTTGACGCGTAAGATGAAGATATTGCAATGCTCCATAGACACTACGATATAGAGTTGAATCTGCAAGCAAATCATGTGGTACCTTGTTTGCTTATTTTTGCATTCACAGCAAGAGGAGTAGTTACTGGCTTTGCTCCTTCCATTTTGGTACGCTTGAGAAGGTCTGAAATATATTTTTGCTTACATAGCAATACAGAACTCTCTTGTTTAATAACTTCTACTCCCAAGAAGTAATTCAGTTCACCTAAATCTTTGACAGCAAAAACCAAGTTTAGATCATCAATAAGTTTAGTAATAAGAGAATGGTATGTACATGTTATGATGATATCGTCTACATAAATAAGCAGATAAGTGACACCATCAGTTGATTGTTATATAAATAATGAGCTATCCGCCACTGAACCTTTGAAGCCCAAGTCAGTTGGATGCGTGCTGAGCCTTGAATACCATGTACGCGGTGCTTGCTTTAGGCCATAGATAGATTTATTCAACTTGCATACATGATTTGGAAAATCTGGATCTACATAACCAGCAGGTTGTTTCATAAACACTTCTTCTGTCAGAACACCATGTAAGAAAGCGTTTTGAACATCTAGTTGACGCATGTTCCAGCCATGTGACAATGCAATAGAGAGAACAAGACGTATAGTGCTGGGCTTTATCTATGGACTGAACATTTTTGCATAATCAAATCCTTCTCTTTGGTTGAGACCTTTTGCTACTAGCCGTGCCTTTTGTCTGTCATTCTTTCCATCTGGTTTTTGTTTAACTCGAAAAACCCATTTATAGCCTATTACGTTCATCCACTTCTCATATGGAACTAAACTCCAAGTTCCATTGCGGATATGAGCATTGATCTCATCATCCATAGGAGGCCGCCATTCAGGATCTTTGGATGCTTTAATGTAACAAGATGGAGCCATAAACTCTGGTATCCCCAAAGGATATTTTGTAGCAGTTAGGCATAGCTTATTTACTAGTTTCTTAATGCCATCTCTCGCTCTTGTCACCATAGGATGTTGTTGTGGTGGTGGTTGAGCTTGTGCAGCTGTACTGCCAACAACAACTGTTATGTCACCTGCATTATTAGTGACTTCAACTGAAATCGAAGGAAATGTTTCACCTGGAGACTGTACAATACTTTTTTGTGATGTAATATCTTGAAAAATAGGTTCAGTTGACACTTGCTGAATTACAGTAGGAGTAACAATAGGTGAAGGAACTGAAAAAATGGATGAAGTGAGAATTTTGGTAGATGGTATACACTGTTGAGATTCAAGTGAACATACCTTTTGCTTGGCAGCAAATGGGATCTCTGTCTCTTCAAATTTGACGTGACGAGAGATGTAGATTCTGTTTGTTGGCACATGAATCCATAAATATCCTTTTTGTGCCCCATTATATCCAATAAACACACAAGGAAGAGATCTTGGCTCAAGTTTATTTGATACATATGGCCTGAGTCATGGATAACATAGATAGCCATATACTTTGAGGAGAGAAAAATCAGGTTTACTGTGGTGTAACAATTCTAAAGGTGATTTAGACTAATCCTGTGAAGCTGGAATTCTATTAATGAGATAACAAGCAATAGTGAAAGCATCTGACCAATATGACTTAGGCATAGAAGCATGGAAAAGTAAGGCTAAACCAGACTCAGTAATGTGCCTTATGCGTCGTTCTGCTAGACCATTTTGGGCTGAAGTATGTGTGCATGAAAATCTATGTATAACTCCTGATCTATTGAGAAAAGCTGTGAATTTCTTATATTCTCCTCAATTATCAGATTGAAAAACTTTTATCTTGTGATCAGTCTGATTTTCAATTAACTGTTTGAATTGTATAAACAATGGCAATGCATCTGACTTCCTAGCTAGAGGATAAATCCAAGTATAATGAGAGAAAACATCAAGTAAGAGCAGATAATAACGATATCCATTTCTTGAAACAGTTGGGGAAACCCATAAATCAGAGACTACTAAGCTCAGAGGCTTATCAAAAGTTGAAGAACTGATAGGAAATGGAAGTTTGTGACTTTTGCTTACATGACAGGAATGGCAAAAATCAAACTTTTTATTTGATACTGAAAGGTAAAAATTCTTTATAACTCGGAAGACAGTTCGCAGCATTGGATGGCCTAGGCGTTGATGCCAAATTGGTATTGTAGGTGACACAAGAGCAGTTGGTAAAGCTTTGTCAATCTCTCGTACACCGTCAAATATGTAGAGTCCATTTCTACTCACTACGGTAAAAATATACATCTACAACTGGAGTTTTATAACTCTTTGCTAAACATCGTAGAAAGTCTTATATTTTACAACCGGTTTCAAAGGAAGAGTTGTCGTATATCATCACTACCAACCCTTAGGAACAAGGGGTTGCGCTAAGAAAACAAACGACAACTCCTTAAGTAAAAGTGTTTTGACGACATTTAGCTATAACAACTTTGTTCCATAAAGGTAGTGACTTAGCCTATCACAATTCTCACAAGAGTTGTTGAAGAACACCAAAATATGATAATGAAAAATAGTGTTAGAGGGGAGATTCGAACATGAACTTAATGCATGGAAGTCTAGCTCTTCAACCATCCTTACAGTTCAAAAGTTTTGCTTTTTTGTGTTTTTTTTAATAAAAAGGTATAACAACACTTATAAGAGTTGTTGAAGTAAAAATATATAATGTTGGGAAATGAGGTTGGGGGGATTTGATCCTCAGCCTCCTGCATGGAAGTCTACACCACTAACCAGTCCTACACTATCACAAGTTCTGTCAAGTTTGTAGTTCTTTAATATACTAACTTTATGACAACCCTTTATAAGAGTTGTAAAACAAAATATAATGTTCAAAAAAAATGTTCAGGTGACTGAGCCGCAAACAGCGCAAAGCCTTCTCTGTAAACAATCACATACATTCTTCTCTGTAAACAATCACATACATTCACTACACCAAAATCAGGATTTTATCACAGTATAACCTGTCACAGTTTATTTTTCAGTCACTGATAAACCTGTAATAAGTCTTGTAACAATTATAACTGTTAATAAATTATGGAGACTGTGAAAATGACCAGACTACCCTTATCGAAAATAAGTGCAATAAATATTATGAAGACTGTGGAAATGACAAGACTACCCTTATCGGAAATAAGTAAAGTAAATATTACAGAATGTGAAAATAACCATATTACCCTTAATGGAAATTTAAACATTAAATATTATGGAGAAAGTGAAAATAACAAGACTACCCTTATCAAAAATAAGTAAAGTAAATATTACAGACTGTGAAAATGATCATATTACCTTTACTGGAAATAACTGCAATAAAAACTATGGAAACTATGAAAATGACCAGACTACCCTTATCGAAAAATAAATAAAGTAAATATTACATACTCCATATTGATAGACGCATTTATGTGTCTATTTTCATCTCTATTGTGTATATTGTTAGTACCCATTTTTGTACTTATTTTGGTATTTTATCTCTTTGTAGGTGTTTTTGGAGAAATAAGCTTTTGCGGCGAAATTGGCTCGAAAAGTTGATAAATGCAACCCAAGGGATGAGTGTTATGCAGAATCCAGCAACGGATAAGGGGTAACCTTTCCCCTTCACGTTCAAATTCTGAATTTGGGCGGGAAAATATAAACACATTCCTGGCAGTTTTGGTGATCGTGATTTCGAGGAGTTTGAGGTCGACTAAACCTCTGATTTTCATAGGGTAGACTCCTTATGGGTCAAGGAATCTAACATGGGTGTTAAAATCGATTAAACTGGGCTCAATCAACGGATTTTTATCTCAACAGCAAAATATGGAAAGTCACGTGTGTGACCGATTTTAGGAAATTTTAGAGAGATTAAAGTGCTATAAACCTTCCCAAAGATTGGTATCTATCTAAGGAAGAGTTTAGAATCAAAAGGAAAGCTCAGAAACGCGTAGAAATTCTAAAACAAGAAATTGCCGCAACTTTTCCGTGAAGAGAAAGGAAGAGATTTTGGAAGATTTTGGAGAGATTTAATCGCTATTTTTGATATAAATAGATTGGTTGGGTCATATAGAAGGGGTGTCGAAAGTTTGGGGACTGGAGGAGGGCTGAGGAGTGAGAAATCAAGACGAACAGCAAGCTTCCTGCTGCTGTTTTCAGTTGGTGCAAGGAAGAAGAAGCCGAAGAACATTGACCCACAAAGAACAGTCGCAAAGAAGTATTGTTATTCAACAACAGACCACATTTATCGTTTATAAACAACACCTGATTGTAACGGTGACTTCTGTAACGACCATTAAGTGTTGCAGATTCGTTGTATTATTATTTCTCTTCAATAAAAACACCTTTTGAGCCATGTTTCAATCTTTTGAGTGTGTTTTTGATATGAGGAGATAAACCCAAACATTGGGACGACAGAGGGAGTCAATTTTCATCATATGGTAAATTTAATTTATTATTTTTATGACTTTTGCATTAATTTAAAATTGAAATATGATTTGAATTAATTAGTTGTCATTTAATTTGATGATGTATGCTTAGCTTAAATGTTTTGATACATCATGCTTAGGATTTACAACTAATATTTTGAGAATCTACTTAGGCAAAAATAAGAGTCACCATATCATATTTTATTTGGGTTATAATTGTTGAGAATAAATAAATTGAACCACATGCATGAGAATTGGCCAAATCCTTAGTCCCAATACCTCTCGCCGATTGTTTATATATTTTTATTAAATTTAAAAACTCGAATCTTCACAAGTCCGAGAGTTTGAACTCATTTTCTACAACAATTAAAATCACATCAGGTGTTACAGGGAATTGAACTGGTTATTGTTGCAGTGCAAGTGGTGGTTGAGTCAGGTGGTGCTGAGTATGTTTTTGAGCTACAGATAGTTGTAATGATCTTGTAGAAGATTAAGGAAATGAGTTGTGGCTTACAAGACCAGCAGTTTGTTGCCTAATTAGTGTATGGAGGCTGTGTTGATGTTTAAGATGGTTATGTGGTATTTGAAGAATGGAGGAAGCACTAGTAAAAATGGGACTGCAAAGGAAGTGGGTTTTGCTGCTCTGGTGGTGTTTGCAGTTAAGATTATGAAGCTGCCACTGATGCTGTGTATGAGCAATAACAGGCTGAGGAAATGGTACTGAGCTGCAGAGAACGATGTTGGGAGTTGAATCGCAGAATGATATATGCAATTGAAGAATGAAGTGGTTTCGTTGGTGCAGTTTAGAATTGAGCATGGGAGTGGTTGTGTGTGTGTGAAATTGCAGTTGAACTGCTGGGTGTTTGTTATAGCTGCAATTCATTATGGGACTGGAGTTGATTGTGGTGCAGGGACTTAGCCAGATTGTTGTTGGTGCTGTTGCTTTGAGTATTATGAGCAAGAAGGAGTCTGCTGTTGTTGGAGTTGTAGCTATTATTGAAGCAACTGAGAAGAAGAGATTGGAAGAAGCAATTGTTGAAGCAACTGTTAGAGTTGTAGCTGTTATTGAAGCAGCTGAGAAGAAGAGAAGGTGCGGGTAGGAGTTGAACTAGAAGTGATTGGAAATGGTAGTATGACTTGAGTTATGGAGTGCTGTGGCAAATAGAAGTGACAGACAAATGAGAAGTGAAGAGGTGGTTGAGCTGGTCAGATTTGCAGGGAATTAGTTAAGCTGCAGAATGTTGTGTAATGCAGTTGGTTTGCTGCTTGATTGAAGTACAGCAGGGAAGATATGAAGATATTACAGGAGCAGATTGAACTGACAATGGTGAAGGATTGTATGATGAATAACCATCATGGCTGGATTTTCACTCACCCAGAAACACGTTGACATTCACCTTAATGTCTTGTTTCTTGCACAAAAGATGTACTTTTGCTTTTAATGCTTATAGTGGCGACGAGCAGGATCTATGTGAATAGCTGCTGAAATCAATCGTATTACTTTACAAGGATCTGGCTGCTTTTGAAGTTCTTACTCATGTTAGTAAGCATATGCATTTCTTTTCTTAGAAATCTATCTTTTGAGTTAATTTTACTTGTGAATTTTGGTTGTTTATTAAGCTAGTTCAAACCGGTGGAATTTGTTCAAACCTTTAATGGGTGTGGCTTGTCTTGTTCTAATTTTTAGTTGGAACGATTGATCATGAAGTTCGTGGATCTCTTGCGTTGCCTAAAATAAATATTGAAGACCAATCTTGTCGCACTGTCCTTGAGCTTGTCACTGTGAAGGAGAAACCTAATTTTGATCCTGAGATTGATAATGTTTGTCGCGCTCTTCAGGTCTGTTATGCTTTCCTTACATTTATATATCTAGTTTTTCTTCTTTGTAGTGATGTTTATGTTTATTTTGTATGGGTCATTGATTTAAAGTCTAATCCAATAACAGATTCTAGATTTATTAGGGTTAATCTACTAGCTGAGGTTCGACCAGGTTCTACTTGGAAAGATCAGAACTATCATTATATTGGTCTGTCCTCCTTGATGATTTTTGTCGCTTAACTGGAATTCAATATTCAGCAGTTGAAAACTGTGGGATGTGTAGGGGTAAACTGAATCCGAGGGAAAAGATGGAAGAGTAGAGGATAAGGTCCGTTTAGTGTTTTCTGTTTTAGTAGTTTCATCTATTACTTGATTTATTATCTGGTTTTTCTTCTTTACCGTACTTTAGTACACCTGCTACGTATATGGAAAACTATCCTGATAATTTGAACTGTCTCCTGATCTTCCTTGATCTATTGCAGTCTGTAAACTTGAAGACCATTGCACCGCCTCGAGTTCATCCACAGGTATTTATTAAATTAATTTATTTTCAGTTCTCATAAGGTGTAATTCTTTTGTTGCCATAAGGTTTGTAACTGTTACACCTTTTCTTTGTAATGATGTTTTTATAGCTTATGTTAAATTTTCATATGCAGGAGCCTTTTGTGACTGTTTCCAAAGACACGGAGGCTCTAAAAGTCATACTTGGTACTAAATCAGGATAACATTTCCTTAACCAAACCTTCTCATTTTAGTCTGTGAATATGTTGTCTCTTACTCGTCCTTATACTCTTCTTTGTGTGGTCTACAGATGTTAGAAATCATCCTATTATGATTCATTGAAGACATGGAAAGGTATGGCAACATGATCTAACAGTCAACTTCCTTTCTCTATTTTTTGTTTCAGGCCGTAGCTCAATGATTAAGTGGTATTCATTTTCTGATAACTTTTCCTTTGCATGAACAATATCATAGGACGGGCTGTGTGTGTTATTGGCTGTTTGAGGAAAATGCAGAACTGGTGTTTGCCTGCTGTACTTGAAGAGTACTAGAGATTTGCAGGTGCTAAATCGTTGTTTGGTTTACTAATAAGAGAGTGTGCAGCAAAAGCGGATCACTTCCATTTAACAATATAATCCAAACAAACATACCGGAACGTGTATGTTACTGCCACATTTGTAGGGGAGGCCAATAACTGCGTTTTACGACAGATATGATATTTTTAGTTCTGTTCAAAGAATCTTTCATATTTTTTTTTTCGTTGCGCAACACACTTTCATACAAGGTAATTTGAAGTTAGCTAGGTAATGCAATTGGAGTGGCAGGTTAACTTGAATGAATGTAAATGTGTTACACTGGCAGCTTAATGTGAATGTGAAATACTTTCGGCAATTCGGTTTTAGCTATAATTTTTTTCTTTCAAAATAGTTTTATGCACACAACTTCTAATAAGAGTTGTGTTCCATATTTCAACTACGCAAACTAGGTGTTGTCCAAGATAGTTCTACAACTCTTACAAGTGTAGTGCAAATTTTATTCATAATACTAATAAGAGTTGTTACATATTTCTACGATACACATCCTAGGTTGTCCAAGATAGTCCTGCAATTTTAACAAGTGTTGTGTTACATATTTATACGATACACATCTTTTGTTGTCCAAGATAGTCCTACAATCTTAACAAGTGTTGTGTTACATATTTCCACAATACACAACCTATATTGTTCAAGGTAGTCCTACAACACAAGCAAGAGTTGTGTTAGGTTTTCAAAGTAATTCTGAAAGATATTCACAACCTTGGCAAAATATTGTCGAAACATGAATCACATCACCCTTTACAACTCTTAGCCAAACATTGTAGAAAAGATCGGACTTTCTACAACACCCCCACCCCTTCCACAATGTATGAAATGGAGTTGTCGTAGGGGTACTACAACTCTAACCTGTAATCGTCAATGTTGATTTTTCCCGTAGTGACTGCTGCCTCACAACAGTATTGTCTTGGTGTGCAGATCCTTTACAAGAAAGAAACCAGAGTGAAACTCAAAATAAACTTGATTATCTTGATAGAATTTTGAAACTGAGAGAAAGTTGGTTTTAATCTCAGGGACATGCAGAATATTATTGAGTGTAAAGGATCTATTGTTGTGAGAAAAAGAGGCATTACCAATATTTTCAATATGCAGCGCATTACCATTACCCACATTGACTTGTTCCGTGCCATCATATTCATTACGAATGGCAAGGTTATTGAGATCGGCAGTCAGATGATGTGTTTCTCCTATGTTTGTAACCCAGTTGTTGTCAGTAGCTCCACCAGGTAGAGCAAGATAAGCTTCTGGACGTCTAGCTTATGTTGGACCATTGTTTTTCTTACGAAATCAACAGTTTCTTGTGATGTGGTTCCTCTTTTTGCAAATCTGGCATGATCCTTCATAATCTCCTTGTTGGTTGTTGTTGTTCATCTTGAGTTGATTTTGTCGATAGCTTTGAGGATGATTCCTTCTCTGGTCAGGCCTTTGCTGAAGTAGTGCAAGTTGCTGCTCTAGGCGCATATCAAATGACAGTAGATGAGTATACAAAGTATCCATTCCAATCTTCTCAATGGTACTAAGAGTAGTAACAATTGAGTCATACGCTTGATCTAAGCCGCTTAAGACTGACTGATGCATATCCTCTTCATTGAGAGTATTACCAGATGCTGCAAGTGCATCAAATAGTTGTTTATATTTAGAAAAATAATCTTGCATATTGGTGTTACCTTTCTGAAGACTGTGAAGCTGTCTTCTTAGGTGCATCAGATGAGCCCTAGTGTTTGGGGCATATGTCTTTTCTAAAGCATCCCATACTTCTATTGACGAAGTAAGTCCAGTTACTCTTCCCAGAACACCTTCTGTAAGAGATGAAAGAAGCCATCCTAGCAGGATTTGGTCCTGTTCTTCAAACTTGGTGTATGCAGGGTTAACTGTGTAAGTGTTTGGTAAATGTTGTGGTGGTTTTGTATAGGTTCCATCAACATAGCCTTCAAGTCTGTACCCTTTCAGAAGAGGCTTGAATTGAGTTTTCCATAGTAGGTAGTTTGTATCACTCAGTTTTATGTTGATCAGATGGTTTACATGGATTTGGTGTAGGGTTGAGGTTTCTGGTGCTGCCATTGAAGATGAAGATGTATGAAGAAAGTGTGATTATTGGATCTTTCTGGTTGATACCAAAACAGAACACAATGTTTCGGTGAATATTTCCACACAGGACTTGGTGGATTTCTATTACTTTATATACTGATTATATTACCCTAAATAGGGTTAGATTTACATGAATGAGAATAACAATAATGCGGTAAATAAGCCATTCACTGAGGCATGAAGGGACCGAATCTTTGCAGTTGTAACATAGAAGGATCAGCTACAATTACGCTTGATAACTGTATCCTTAACAGTGCTCTTGTACAATTAGTTTCCTCAAGCATCTCAATCATTTTAAAATTATAAGCGTATCAATAAAAGTCAATTTAATATCTACTAATACAAAAATTATTATGGTGAAAAAAAAATTCCCCGAAAAACTAACAGGGAATTAGTTGGTGTCACTGCACATAAATTGGTTTTGCATAGTAGGATAAATAGGTAGATACAATGATCGGAAAGATTTTCATTTTTCTTGTGATTGCTAAATTCATTTTGATAATATAGTACGTGAAATGAAGTTTTGATGATTTATTAAATCGATCGGTCGTGAACATATTAACTAGTGTGGAATGGTACAATCTGACAAACTCTTAAACATACTCCAAACAAGGTATTTACGAGTTATAATCTGGAAAACCAAGAGCCTATACAATACATCCCACAACACTCGGTTGCAATATGTGTACATATTGGCCAACCAGGGCAGCCGATGCACTTGCAAACCACGTGATGGACAAAAGCCAACAAAAAAGTTATCACACTACCTTTGGAGAATTTGATGTTTCTAGGATCTTTTTTTACATAGTCTGGATTAGAAGACTGGATGGGCATGATATACCTGCGTGTATCTTACTGGTTGTTGGTAATAATATTATTTGCTTCAAATTATTTTTCATAAGCCCTACTTTGAGTTTGAAAGATCATGAACTATACGGTACCTACAGTAAAAATATCATAATTAGTTTTTATTCCCGGACTCAACTTTAAAAAATTCCCAATCTTGTAAATGTATTTAGCACATGAATTAAGAAAAATTAGTAGATAAACTTGTCTCTATAAAATAAAAATAAAATTATAGCAACGAACATATTAAATTTTAATTTTAAAAGAAACAATGATTTATTAGTGTAGGAAATTTTAGAATACATGAAAAATGAAAATGATTTGCCTAAAATATAATCTAAATGAAAATTCTCATTTCATTTCCCCATTCCGGCACTCACTTTTGTTTGAAACAAATTTGATGTTATCTGGTTCGCCTATTCCTACTGCAACATCAATAAGTATAATAGGAAGTCATACACCTTATTTAACTATCAGTTAACATCGGCATGTAGAATGACTTGTACCCTTATGCGATTGGTTTCCACAAGCATCTCAATCATTTTATAATAGTAACCTTGTGAACAAAAGTCGATTTAATCTCGACTAGTACAAAAATTATTATGGTGAAAAAAAATATTCCCCGCAAAACTAATAAGGAATTAGTTGGTGTCACCGCACATAAATTGGCTTTGCACCGGTACGATAAGTAGGATCCAATCGGCAAGATTTCATTTTCTTTGTGATTAATAATCATTATGATAGTATATATATATATATGAAGTTTTGATGATTTATTTAGTCGGTCTTTGTTGAACATATTAGTTGGGGGGCTATTCATGCTTTCAGAATTTCTCTCACTAGGGGAATGACTTGCATACGGTTTGAATGTGATTCAACACGTTATTAGAGCCCTTTCAGACTCTTTTCTAGGACCATAGAAACTGTCTGTTCATTGAGCTTATTGTTTGAAATTTTTATCTTCGATTTAATTCAGATACTCTCACATTTATCGGGAAGGCAACACGGCCGCTGATTTGTTAGCCAAACGGGGAGCTTGTATTGGTTCCCAATTGTGGGATGAGCAACCAATGTTTATTCGTTCTGCTTTTTGGAGTGACAGATCGAGCTTCTGTTTTCTTTGATTTTTATCAATAAAATCTACTCATGAGATTTGTGTTTCTTAAAAAAAGATATGATCGGGAAAATTAAAAGCCTACTATAATACATTCTACAACACTCGTTGCAGTTTATCTACATGCCAACCGGGCATGTAACGCACTTTTGCATTTAAAAAAAAACACTACCTATTGAAAATATATAGTTACTAGGTTCTTTTTTCTTTTACTCCCTCCGTCCTAAATTATTAGTCCGCTTTGACTAAGTCAAGATATTAAGGTGACCGGAGGAATGTACAAAATTATCCCTATTAAATGTTATGTTATTACTAAAATTAAAAGGAGTATATGGAGCACGTAAGAAAAATACGTATTTGGTAAATTTATTATTTATAGAAATGTTTAAATTGAAGATAAAAAATAAATATATTTATGGATTGATTTAGTAATTTTGTTTCCTATTGAGAAAGATATCATTTAAGACGTTTAAATAGAAGATAAAAATAAAAGTATTTATGGATTAATTTAGTAGATTTGTTTCTTATGGAGGAAGATATCATTTAAGATTTTGATTGATTATATTTAAAAATAAGTTTGTAATTATAAAAAATTGAAGGATATATTTGAGAGTTTGACTAAAAAGTATGACTATAAACGGAAGTTGGCCAGTATTTTAGGACAGACTAAAATAGAATAGAGGACAGAAATTTTAGGACAGAGGGAGTAGCATATTTTGTATTAGAAGACCGGATGGGAACGATATACCCGCGTGTAAATTTTTTTTTTTAATCAATGAAACCTTTTCATTAATAGGAAATCAAGGTTACAATGAGTTTAAGTACAAATTCAAGAAATAACAAAGAAGCATATTGTAATCGATCGATGCCGAGAATTTCGACAAGAGAAAGAGAAGCAATACCGGAAATTATCAAATACAAATATGAAAGAGCCGATTGAATCGGAGAAGTGATGATTTTTTCGGAATATAATCCAACCATTAGATTGTTTGTCTTCACGAGGAAGATATGCTACAAAAGAGTTTTTTTGCTTTTTCTTCTTGAATTGATAGATGGAGATTCCGGTGACCGGAAATATTCTCCGATGAGCTTCAAACCCAACATAAGTAACCAAGAATACCGATTAAAATCAACAAGAGTCAACATAAAAGTGCAGAGACCTTGCCGGTCAGCAAGTGAAAAACCTAAACTTTAAAACCTAAACAACTAATCTGTGAAGAACGAACTAAAAAATATACTAAAATTATTGTTACTGCCCAGATCTACTAGGATCCATAAAGATACATCAGATCTAAGCAATTTGCTGGTGGCCGAAAAAAGTTTTCTTTTGGCTGGAAAAAATCGCCTACACTAGTAATTTTAATTTCTTAGCTACTAGTTGTCAATAATAATCGGGATGACCGAAAGGAGTCCCTTCTATACTATCATTATGGGTCTAAAAATGCATTGCTTGCAACGCTTTTTTTTTTTCATTTTTAATCGATTCAATTGAATGGGTATTGGTCATTTTCTCTCGAAATTGAGTCAACAATCGGAGAGTCATCGTCCCCGATTACGGTTAGGAGCGATAAAAACGAATGGAAGTGGACCCAATTGACGGCTAATACGGCATGAAAATGGTCAAAAAAACCGTCACCTAAACTTTTAATTTTAATCTTGATCGTTAACAAAATTCAGCCATCCGATCTAAAACTGTTACATAAATGTTACAAAATATGTTACAAAATTGTTACAATATAAGTGTTACGCGATTGTAACGCTTATAAATGTCATAAAATTGCTGAAGCAGTCGTCTAGTATTATTTCCTTCAAATTTATAAGCCCTACTTTGAGACAAAAGTTGTACATCGGAAACCTTATCATAAAACTTTGATTTAAATTGCACAACGTCATTTTTTATCTTTTTTAACGGGAACCGTCTCATGGACCATGACTCTCCCTATGCTCGAGGCTGAAATGTATAGTCATCAATTCCAAGAACCAACTCTCACTCTCCACTGTTGTACCGGCAACCATTAAATCTCCAATTCCGATGAAAAAAGCTTATAACAAATGCACTTCCCAAGAAGTGTTTTCTTGCTTCCATTTGCTTCGGTAAACCAAAAATCTTGAAAAAACCCTAAATTAAGAATGGATCAACAGGCGAAGATTGTTGAATTGGAAGAACGAACACCTCAATCAAACAGCAATCTACCTCAAAAAATAAAGGTTTGTTATATCTTCTTCTCCTTCTCCTTTTTCAATTCATTTCATTTCATTAGGTTTTTTTCTTTTTTTTATAAAAATCTCTATGTGTTGTGTAGGAGTTTAATGAGTTTTACTCATCTCAGAAAATGGAATTGAAACTAGGAATTGAAATTCAAACACTTGAGGAAACTAAGAAGAAGTTGACAAGTGAAATTGATTTCCTACACAGACTCAAGTCTGAAGAAATTGGATTTCTGTACAAAGAAAAGCTTGATCTGTCTGAAGAAATTGAATCTGTATACAAAGAAAAGCTTGATCTGGAACGTGCTGTGAAATTACTCAAGAAACAACAGGAGAAATTGGGGAGGAGTAAAATCAATCTCCTTTCTCAAAAGGTAGAGAAGGCTATTCTTAAGAAAAAGAAGTTGAAAATCGGAAAAGATATTAAATTACTCACAAAGAAGAAGATTAAATTTGGGAGTGATGTTGAATCACTTAATAATCAGAAGACGATACTCGGAAACGATATCGGTTTACTCGATAAAGAAAAGACACGAATGGGAAGTGAATTTGAGTTGATGAGCAGAGAGAAGGATGTAATGGCAAGGGATGTTGAGTTGCTGAACAAGGAGAAGCTTGTCTTAGCAAGTGAGAAGACTAAATTGGGTACTGATGTTGAGTTACTCAACAAGGAGAAGGCGAAATTGCAAAATGAAATTGGATTGCTTAGCGATGAGAAGACTAAATTGGGAAATGAGACTGTGTTGCTCAACAAGGAGAAGATGAAAGTGCAAAGTGATGCTGAATTTCTCAATAAAGAGAAGTCTACAGTGCAAGGTGATATTCGTTCGCTGAATGAAAAGAAGACTATTCTGGAACGTGAAATTGAGTCGCTTAGCAATCAGAAGACTAGCCTGGGAATGGAGAATGAGTTGCTCAACAAGGAGAAGACTAAATTGGTAACTCAAACTGGATTTCTCAACAGGGAGAAGATGGAACTGCGAAGTGAATATGAGTTTCACAACCAAGATAAAACTAATTCAAGGAGGAGTAAAATCAGTATCATTTCTCAGAAGGTAGAGAAGGCTATTCTTAAAAAAAAAAAGTTGAAAATCGGAAGAGATGTCGAGTTACTCAGCAAGAGGAAGACTAAATGTGTGAGTGATATTGAATCACTTAGCAATGACAAGTGTGTACTCAGAAAGGATATCGGTTTACTCGATAAAGAAAAGACAAGAATAGGAAGTGAATTTGAACTGCTGAACAGCGAGAAAGCTATAATGGAAAGTGTTGTTGAGTTACTTAACAAGGAGAAGCTTGTCTTAGCGAGTGAGAAGACTGAACTGCAAACTGATGTTGAGATACTTAATAAGGAGAAGGCGAAATTGCGAAGTGATAAGGATAGATTGCAAAGTGAAATTGAATCTCTTAGCAATGAGAAGACTAACTTGGGAAATGAGACTATTTTGCTCAACAAGGAGAGGAAGAAATTGCAAAGTGATTCTGCATTTCTCAAGAAGGAAAAGTCTGGAATGCAAAGTGATATTCGTTTGCTCAATGAAAAGAAGACTATCGTGGAAAGTGAAATTGATTCGCTTAGCAATGAGAAGACTAACTTGGGAAAGGAGACTATTTTTCTCAACAAGGAGAAGACGAAATTGCAAAGTGATTCTGCATTTCTCAACAACGAAAAGTCTACAATGCAAGGTGATATTCTTTCGCTCAGTGAAAAGAAGACTATTCTGGAAATTGAAATAGGTTCGCTTAGCAATGAGAAGACTAACCTGGGAAAAGAGAATGAGTTTCTCAGCAAGGAAAAGACGAAATTGCAAAGTGATTCTGCGTTTCTCAA
>JAJJMB010013798.1:0-28270 GCA_023531105.1 Papaver atlanticum | reverse complement strand
AATGAGAATGAGTTGCTCAATAAGGAGAAGATGAAATTGCGAAGTGACTCTGCGTTTCTCAACAAAGAAAAGTCTGCACTGCAAGGTGATATTCTTTTGCTTAATGAAAAGAAGACTATTCTGGAAAGTGAAATTGGTTCCCTTAGCAATGAGAAGACTAACCTGGGAACTGAGAATGAGCTGCTATACACGGAGAAGACAAAATTGCGAAGTGATTTTGAAATGCTCAACAAAGATAAGTCTAAATTGCAAGATGATATTTGTTCGCTGAATGAGAAGAAGACTGTTCTGGAAAGCGAAATCGGTTCGCTTAGCAATGCGAAGACTAACTTGGGAAATGATAATGAGTTGCTGTACAAGGAGAAAGCGACATTGGTAACTGAAACCGAGTGTCTCAACAAGGAAAAGATGGAACTGCGAAGTGATTTTGAGTTTCTCAACCAAGAGAAAATTCAACTAGGAATTGATGTTGTGCTGCTCAAGAATAAGAAGTCTGAAGTGGAAACTGCTTTAAAAATCCTTCAAGTTGAGAAGAATAAGCTATATAGAGATATTGAATCTTTGAACAAAGAGAAGGCTAAACTAGGAACTGATTTAGAACTCAACAACAAAAAGAAGGATAAGTTGAAAAATGATATTGAACTTCTTAATAAGGAGAAGGATAAATTGGAAACTAATAAGAATAGATGGCAAAGTGAAATCGAATCGCTTCGCAATGAGAAGACTAACTTGGGAAATGATATTAAGTTGCTTAACAGTGTGAAGGCTAAATTGGCAACTCAAACTGAGTTTCTCAACAAGGAGAAGATGGAACTGCGAAGTGATTTTGAGTTTCTCAGCCAAGAGAAAACTCAACTCGGAATGGATGTTGTGCTGCTCAAGAAAAGAAAGTCTGAAGTGGAAACTGATTTTAAATGCCTCCAAGATGAGAAGAGTAAGCTGCATGGTGATATTGAATCTTTGAACATAGAGAAGGCTAAACTAGGAACAGATTTGGATTTCACCAACAAAGAGAAATTTAAATTGCAAAATGATATTGAACTTCTCATTGAGGAGAAAGATAAATTGCAATCTGATATTGAATTTCTCAATGAAGAGAAGGCTGAATTTGTTCGATCCGTGACTTGTGAGGTTAATGAATCTTTTTATGAACGTGAAAAAACATTGGCTGAGAATGAAAAAATGTGCATAGATCTTAAAGAGAAGAATCAAACATTGGTTGCCAAGGAACAGTTTTACACTGAGGAGCTTCAGGATGCTCGCCAAGAACTTATCAAGGTATATCTATCTAAATGTGTTTTTGTATTAGATTTTTTGTCTTTCTTTTCTGAACTCTATTTTGTTCTAAACACAAGATTTTGATTAATGTAAATGTATGTGATTGCTATAGGTACTGTTGGGAATGGAGTCAGAAAAGGTAACCAGAAAGGTGATTGGAGTAAAGAGAATAAGAGGAGATCAAGTGCTCTGGAATTTTCGGGAGAAGAAGAGAGCTTCGCTGAAAGAAGTGATTAGTTTTCAATTGAACCATACAGATAAGTAAAAGAGACTAACTATTACATGAGCTTTAAGTATTCCTTTAATTAGGTTAAGGATTTTTAGCTGGGCAGTTAGAATGTAGTAATGTCTATCTTTTGAGTATTTTTGGGTATATCAGGGGGAGGATACTAACATAATATAAGATTGTTAAATGTGTGTGAAAGAATTAGCTGATGAGATAATGATAGTTGTGGAAGGATATAGCGCTGTTAACAGTCTGCTCATTATGTTCAGCTGAACTTCAGAACTTGTAAATGCTTTGAATTTAAAATGTTAAACTGCTACCGGATTAGCCTTTGTCTGAATGTGCTTCATATTGTCCTAGTTTGGGGGAGTGCTTATGAAGTTGTTAGTTGTTACCTGTGGCCAATTGTTTATCTATATGTCTTCTGTTTTATTGTCATGTATCTCGGAAACCCTTGCATTTTGTTGTTACCCAATTTTCTTGCAGAATATTTTTGCCCGGGACAAGATTAAAAGTTTATGACATTATGAAAGTGATAGAACTCTTGAGATGGGTTGTGAGTCTTGTGAGTCGAAGGTATATGATTATTGTTATTTTGCTCAGTTTTGCAAGTATTAGAGTGAAACACTTGAACTCTTACTTTACACCAAAATTTTATCGTGTTGAGTTTTGGCAATCCTTGGTCGTAATTTCCTTTGTTTTTTTATTATCATCATTCAGCAGTAAATGTAAGCTATCATGTTTCCATGTAGGTGTGACTTTGAGCAGAACATACTTTAGGTACCTGTATTAACATCTGATGTAGTACTTTTAAGTTTGGTCTATTTCTCCCTTTTTTGCTGTTTTTTCTGTATTTCGCTTTTAGTGTATTTTGCTTTTAGTGTTACAAACGATCTCTATTCAGGAAAATGGAGAAGGAGAATCTATTTTAGTACCCCTGTTCTATGTTTTTGGATCCGTGGATTTGCTGTACGTTTTGCTGTTCCGTTACAATGACTTCTGTCCATTTCAACAAGCAATTCTTGTAGTCATGAGCTTCAGATTCATAGTATTTGATTCCCTTCAAATGATTACGGTCTTGTTGGTTGGGCTACATTCAGTTACGTATTCCATTTTTACTTTACAATGCATTGTTTCTTCTTTTTCAATACTGAGAGCCTAAAATATCTAGCTTATGCGCTACTCGTTTCGAGGTACGTCGAAATAGCGCACTTTGTTTTTTTTTGTTGTATGTATTGCCAGCTGATTCCTAGAGAATTGGTATTAAAAACCGATTCAGCGTTCAGCAGTAGTGATCATGTATGTTTTGTTGGCTGCAGGAAATGATCAAAGAAGCAGAAATTTATTGAAAGGCTGAAAGTACAAATGGTGTTTGAAGCATATTCTCGCAGTTGTTAATGCACTTCTGGAGAACAGCAAACAACAAGTCTAAACCCATGTCTGCCCATTCTAAACAACCAGGTTACCTCGGGAAACCCTGTTACGGGCACCCACGGGGCTCTATCTAATCCCGGCGGTAAATTCCTGGCTACGTCCTGGTCAGTTTATAAAACCCCCTAACTTTTAGTGAGAGCTGAGATGAAAAGCTATAAAACTCTCATTGAACAACAGTAAAACCCTAGACAACGGAGCAATGGTGACTTACATTCCAGATGAAATAGTTGGTAGAATAATGTCAAGGTTACCAGGGAAATCGATATCACGATTCAGGTGTGTATGTAAATCATGGTCTATGTTATTGATGAAAGAGCCTATTTTTTTTAACTTGGTGGAATTGGAGCTACAAGAAATTAAAATAAAGCGCTTGAAAATCGCATTGAGGCAGGTAATGTATATCCCACTCTGTAACTTTATTTGAATCCTACTGACAACACCTAAATTCTTCTCAACAATGAAAAAAAAAAGTAGTTTTTGTATAAATATTTGACTATTCTACAAAAATATGTTGGGTGCAGGAAATGAATCGCCTAGATAATGAAATAAAAGTGTCAGGTGTTGAAAGCGCAAAAGTACGATGGCAGAAAAAGACAGCACTAACGTTTTTGTTTAGGGATTTGATTTTGGCGGAGAACAAGGTTGAAGCTATTAAAGGTACATTAGCTAGTATGCCTACTCTTTAGAACCACTGATATCAGAGGGCAGAGAGAAGCAGACTGCATTTTGTTTTTCCGGTAACTATTATGACCATTCGTTTCACTTTAGCAGCTAGTAATTTTGTTACATGTGTTTTTTATTTACAGTTACAATGAGGATATTTTATTATCACTTGAACAGGTTTAGGAATGTGGTAGTGGTTGTGTAATATGAAGCTGTAATTTTGTAAACAAGTCAAATTCAGCAAATTCAGATTTATTTATTTTTACCAACAGTTTCACCTAATGGGTTTCGCGCTCAAGATTGATTAGAGCATCCTCTTAAAGTTCGGTTAAGATGTACATCTGAATTTCAGACCTTGTAAATGTAAAACTGCTGCCAAATTATCCAATGTGCCGTTCATAGGCCACCCCATCCCCGGTACACTATGTTAACTCCTTGAGGCCTTGGCCACCAAAGACAAAATCTTGCACCTTCCTACAAATCATTGGACATTTTGATGCCTCCACCATAATTTCTTTTACAGTAAAAATCATTTTCATTAACTTCTCACCTTCAAGGCCAAAAACCCTCTTTGGTCGTACTCCCTACCCATCAGCACCTCTTGAAGGTATGAAATTGTGTTTCTTTTAGTTGATATGATGAAGTTTTCATATGATTTCTTTCTTACAAATCTTAAACTTTTTGAGATGCTGTTGAGGACTTTTATTAAGGTGCCATTAAACTGTTTGTTGAAATTCCTCACAGAAAAATAGTAGTACTTATTGTCTGGTACCCTGATTTATTTATAAGCAGTGAAACAGCTTGTAGAATACCAACCGTCAAGCACTGATCAACAAAGAAAAAACCCTAAGTTAAGAAATGTCTAGTGATGATGAAAGTCACCCAACAGAAGAAAGGATGCCTCAATCAAACAGCAACCTGCCTCGAAAACTAAAGGTTAGTTTTATCATCTTCTTCTTCTTCTTCTCCATTTCATATTCCTATTTCAGTTCATCTCATTTGATCAGTTGTTGTTGTTGTTTGTTTTTTTCCCCTTCTAGTTTTGAGAATCTATGTGTTGTGTGATGTGTAGGAGTTTGAAGAGTTCTACTCGTCTCAGAAAATGGAATTGAAACTAGGAATTGATATTCAAACACTTGAAGAAACTAAGAAGAAGTTGACAAGTGAGACTGAATCACTAGACAAACAAATCGAAACGCTGCGAAGCGAAATTGATTTCCTACACAAACATAGGTTTGAGGAAATTAAATTCCTCCACAAAGAAAAGTTTGATTTGGAAATTGAGGTGGAATCACTCAACAAACAAAGGGAGCAATCGAGGAGGACTATTGAATCAGAGAAAGTGATGCTCAACTCCAACAAGTGGGATATCCAAAGAGATGTTAAATTACTCACAAAGACGAAGACTAAATTTGAGAGTGAAATTGAATCACTTGGAAGTGAGAAGACTGTCCTGGAGAGTGATATTGAATCACTTAACAATGAGAAGGCTATACTCAATGCAGATAAGACTCGGCTTGTATGTGACGTAGAATCGCTTAACAAGGAGAAAAGTAACCTAAGAAACGATGTCAACTTACTCGATAGAGAGAAATGCAGACTCCAAAGTGGCATTAAGGTTCTTCTAAAAGAGACTACTAAAATGCGAAATGGGATTGAGATTCTCAACCAAGAGAAGACTGTACTGGGAAAGGATGTCAATTTACTCGATAAAGAAAAGACAAGAATAGCAAGTGAACTGGAATTGATGAACAGAGACAAGGCTATAATGGCAAGGGATGTTGAGCTGCTGAACAAGGAGAAGCTTATCTTGGCAAGCAAGAAGAATGAATTGCAAGCTGACATTGAGTTACTTAAAAATGAGAAGACTATACTTAATGTAGACAAGACTCAACAACTTGTATCTGATGTAGAATCACTTGACAAAGAGAAAAGTAAACTAAGGAATGATGTCTACTTACTCGATAGAGAGAAGTGCGCACTTCAAAGTGGCATTAAAGTTCTTCTAAAAGAGACTACTAAAGTGCGAAATGGGATTGAGATTCTCAATGGAGAGGCGGCCAAAGTGCGAAATGGAATTGAGATTCTAAATGACGAGAGGAATAAACTGCGAAACGGGATTGAGATTTTGAACAAAGAGAAGACTACACTCGGAGAGGATATCGAATTACTCGATAAAGAAAAGACAAGAATAGAAAGTGAATCTAAATTGCTGAATAGAGAGAAGGCTATAATTGCGAGGGATGTTGTCACTTAACAAGGAGAAGCTTATCTTAGCAAATGACGTTGAGATACTTAACAAGGAGAAGACTATAGTTAATGAAGAAAAGACTCAGCTTGTATCTGATATTTGTTTGCTCACCAAGAGGAAGAGTGTCTTAGAAAGTGATATTGAATTTGATGAAAAGAAGAAGAGTGAACTGGGAAGGATACTTGAGTTATTCAGCAAGGAGAAGGGAAAACTACAGAATGATTTTGAATCACTCAAGAAAGCAATGTCTACGGCTGGAAGCGACTTAGAACTTCTCGGCAAAGAGAAAAGAAACTACGAAACAGCAAAATGGTATTGAGGAGATGAACTCATGGAAGACTATACTTGAGAAGGATATTGAATCACTCGATAATGAAAAGAACAAAATAGGATGTGAATTTGAATTGCTAAATAAAGAGAAGGCTGTAGTTGCAAATGATGTTGAGTTACTTAAGCAAGATAAGGATAGATTGCGAACGGATGTTGAATTCCTCAAGGAAGAAAAGAATACATTGCATAAATTTCTAGATGAGGAGAAGGCTGAGTTTGTTGATTCTGCGGTACAAGAAATTCTTGAATCTATTCCTGAACGAGAGAAGACATTAGCTAAGAATGAAAAAGTGGTTGCCAGGGAACGTATTTACATTCAGGAGCTTCTGGAAGTTCGACAAGAAATTATCAAGGTATAAATTGCTAAAGATATTTTTTACTCCTCGAAAGATTTAAATTGATATTCTAACAAAATTATTTCTTTATCTATTACTTATTGATGTAATATATGCTATTAATGCAGCAAATGGGGTCAGAAAAGGCAACCAAAAATAGGGTGATTGGAGTAAAAAAGAGAAAGAGAGGAGATTTAGAGCTGTGGAATTTCAGAGAGAAGAAGAGAGCCACACTGAAAGAAGTGATTAGTTATTATTTGAACCGTACAGATAAGTAAAAGAGATCAACTTCTACATAAGCCTTGTGCAATTTTTCGTTTAATCGGGCTAAAGATTTTCAGCTGGACAGTTAGAATGTGGTAATGTCTATTTTTTGAGGTTTTTTGGGTACACCAAGGGAGGATGCTAACATAATATTAATATGTAATTGTAAATGTGTGCGAATTAGATGAGGAGGTAAAGATACATATGGAAAGATAGCATAGAGATGTCGACGATCTGCTCATGATGTGAAGCTGACTTTCAAACTTGTAAAGGTTTTGAACTTGAAATAAAACTGCTGCCGAATTTGCCTTTTCCAGAAAATGCTTCATTTTATCCTGTGTAGGGGGTGTGCTTATTCATTTGTTAATTGTTACCTTTAGCAAATCATATATCTATATTCTGTTTGTTTTATTCTTGGATTCCCTTAGTTTTGTTATTACCCAAAAATCAATTTCTTGCAGGATATTTTTGCTTGAGACAAGACTAAAAGGTATGTGACATCATGTAAGTGGTAGAATTCTTGAAATGGATTGCGAGTCTGGTGACCTGAAGGTATATGATTACTGTTACTTTGCTCGGTTTAGTAATATTAGCATCAGTATTAGAGTACACCTCTTGAGCTTCTACTTTACACCAAAATTTTATCTTGTCGAGTTTTGGCAAATCTTGGTTGTAACGTGTTTTTTTTTTTTCATTTCTCATCATCCAGTAGTAAATGTCAGCTTTCATGTGTCCCTATGGGTGCGATTGTGATGGTTTAGGGTGTGAACTATGCTAGAATATCTTTTCATCTGTTTGTTTGTAGGTTTTTCTTTTTCGTATTCTCTATTTCTGGTTTAATTTCTGCGTGGTTTAGTAAATTAGTGGAATACGTAGATTTGGTGTATGTTTTGCTGTTCCATTACAATGTATTATGTTCATTTCAACAAGCAATCCTTGCACTTATGAGGTATGGTTCATAGCAGTTGGTTCTCTTCAAAAGATCATGGTCTTAGTTATTTGGGCTAGATTCAGTTTACATATTCCCTCTGTATTTTTCATTGCATTCTTTCTTCTTTTTCGATATTGAGAGCCTAACAGAATCCAGTCTGTGCGCTACTCGTTTCGAGGTTCCCAGTGAAATAGCACACTTTGTCTTTTTAATTGAATGCATTGCCATTGAATTGCAGGGAATTGGAGAAAGTTCAAATTCCCTGAGTTCAATTGGGGATTTAGAAATGTGAGAGTTAGATGCAAAAGCATCTGGTTATGCATTAACAGACATTAGTTGTTCGATGGATAAAGTTTCTAATCACTCTGTCCTGCTTTACAGCTTTTTGGAGGAAATGCTCGAAGACCAAGCATGGGCTTTTAAAGCCACCTTAGGTGATGAGAACCATCAGGTAATGTCTTTGTCTCTTGCTCTCCCTTGCTTGAACTACTAACTTGTCAGCTGATTCCTAGAGTGTCTCCGTCTCTCGCTCTCCCTTGCTTGGAGCCTTGGACAACTTGTCAAAGAATTGGTATTAAAAACTGATTCAGCGTTCAGCAGAAGTGATCATGTATGTGTTGTTGGCTGCTGGAAATGATCGGAGAAACAAAAAATTATTGAAAGGCTTAAAGTATGAATGGGGTTTGAAGCATAATTTGCAGTTGTTAGCGCACTTATGGAGAACAACCAACAAGTCTAAGACCATGTCTGCCCATTCTAAACAAATGGGGCAACCTCATTACGGGCACCCACAGGGCTCTATATATCTGATCCCGGCGGTACATTCCTGGCTACGTGCTGGTCAGTGGTCGGTTTAGGGAGAGCTGAGATGAAAAGTAATAAAACTCTCATTGAACAGTAAAACCCTAGACAACGGAGCAAGTAAAAATCAGGGTTAAGCTTCAGTGTATATACCAGATGAAATCGTTGGCAGGATCTTGTCAAGGTTACCAGGGAGATCGGTATCACGATTCATGGTTTAAGTTATTGGAAGAACCAGTTTTTGTTGCATTGGTGGAATTGGAGCTACAAGAAATTAAAATAAATGTCCGATATCCGGAACCCGTTTCCACTCTGTATCTTTATTAAATCCTATTCACAACACCTAAATTCTTCTGAACAATGTGGAAAAGGAGGAAGTTTTTGTATAAATATTGATTATTCTATATAAATATGTTGGATGCAGGTAGGCCTGTCAATATATGTCCGATATCCGGAACCCGTTTCCGAGTATTCGAGATCCTATAGGATTTTATCCGTTTTATCGGATATCGGATCGCATATTTCTTCCTTAATATATCGGAATCGGATTAGGCTCCATCCGAATTGTTAATATCCGATATCTGATAGAACATGGATTTATTTGTGATTTACCCTAACCATATTTGTGATTTACCCTAATATCCGATATCCAATAAAAATGTTCTATATCCGATATGAAACGTTTGATAAATTGAACTTAAATTTCAATTATGAACATGTTCTAAAGAGTTTTTAACATCTTTTTGTCATAACCGGATATTGTCGGATATTTATCCAATATCCGATAGCTTAACATATCGGAATCGATTCTGATTTTGATATCCTATAGGATATTATCGGATATCGAATATCCGATAGTGCTTAACATGTCGGATATCGGATTCCTTAATATCCGACGGATATTCTTCCATTGACAGGCCTAGATGCAGGAACACAATCGCCTACAGAATGGAATAAAAATTGTAAGTGGTCTGAGCTTACCAATACCATTATCATTACGAAAAGTATACATTCAGAAAGAAAAAATGTTGGCTAGGGAGTTGGCTCGTGAGTATGTGAAGATTCGCACTACTAAAGCTAGATTAGCTAGGATGCGTACTCTTTACAACCAATGATATCAGAGGGCCGAGAGAAGACAACTACATTTATTTTTCAGTAATTAACTATTAGGACGATTCGTTTCGCTTTAGTAGCTAGTAATTTGACGAAGTATGTATGTTTTTTATTTTCAGTTTTATAGTAGAATGAGGATAGATTAATCTTACTTGAGCAGGTCTAGAAGTGTGGTCGTTGTCGTGTAATATGAAGTTTAGTTTTTGGAAAAAGTTAATGAAATGGAAGTGAGATTCAGATTTGTTTATTTTTACCAACAGTTTCAGATTGTTGTGTTTCAACCATTTGTTCCGCTAGTGATTCACATTCACATGACGGGTTTTGCTTTCAAGATTGAGTAGCTATGATGTACCGGTGAACTTCAGAATTTGTAAATGTAAAACTACTGCCAGATTAGCATTTTTCAGAAAACATTTCTTCTCATTCTATGTTGGGTGTGCTTGTTTAACATAATACTGCATAAGAAAAACCATCAGCCATATTATCATCTCTATCAGATGGAGTGGAGTGTTAAGGTGCTTGTGTGCATAATCTTAATGATGAACAACGTATCCTTGGGGAAGCTGTCTGTACAAAGAGGCAATAAATTCTCTCATCAGTGCATCAGAAAGGAAACATGTTTCCATTGGTCACTATATAATGATTCGTAAGTTCTTGGCTTTATATTGAGTTCGTTATCTGCGTGTTGGTGTGATTTAGTTGGGGTGATTTATTTCATGAAGAATGGTTTGTGATCTTTTGGGGTTTTTGTTTGATTTTTTGTTCATCAGGGTTATGCAAATTTTAACTTGGTCAAACATAAATTAATACATTTTGATATATTTCTCTAACGACCAGCGGAAGATAGAACTTAAGAGTAGCAATGATTTGATTCGATTCCAGCTCTACACCTCTTTAATTTCCTTAAAGTTTTTTTTTGTAGAAGGGGGAATTGAGAGCAAATAGGGGAATTGCCTAAGTAATGTGGGTTGTGCAAGGCGTGGCAAGCCGGCGTAAAGGTAGGGTAGGCAATTGCTAAAATATGTACTACTAGAGAAGAAATGGGGAAGGTAAGGGTAGGGTAGGCAATTGCTACCACCCTTGCCGTGGGTTGCCTCCACCACTGTCCCTAGGATATTTCTTTATAGAGGTTTTACAGTAGAGGAAAGGCACCAGCGAAGCTACTTGCAGCTAAAGTAGGTTGGTTCATTTAATAGTGTTTTTGTGCTTTGCAATTGAAATTGAAATATAAATTTACTTTAAAACTATAGGTAATGGTGTCGGAGAAAGTAACCAGATATACTGGGACTGGGTTAAAGAGAGTGACAGATGATCAACTGCTCTATTTTATGTGGTTTTGTTGGATATACTAGGGGATGCTAACGTAGTACATACTTAATTGATTGTAAACTTGTAAATGTTTTGGATTTGAAATGTTATGTTGGAATTTTGATAAACCAGAAGTCGTGTTAGGTCTTGACTTTTATAACTATGATTAAACTCGTTATCATGTCCATAATCAATTTGTTCTAAAGGCGACGCCAACAATAATTCCACCACCTCCGTGGAAAACCGCATCCGGTAATGTTTCCAAGTCCATTTGTGTATTCAGTTGCTTTTTCCTTTCTGCAACCAAAGTCCTATAAAAGCCAAACACTAGTAGTATAGTTCATTTTAAACATGTTTTGCTAGTTTGATGTTATTATTTTAATCTAGTATTTCTAGTTACTAATATGTCTGAGTATTTAGAAATACTAGATTATAAGGGGAAAAAAGTAAATCAAATTAGCAATAAATTTGGCTTTCTAGATGCACAACTTTGGATTCTTGATTACGGTTGTAGGAAGCAGGAAACAATTGATTAGACAAATTGATTCGGTAACATTAGGCGATGTGGTTTTCCACGAAGGTGGTGAAAGTATCATTAACGTCTCTTTTAGACAAATGGATTGTGGACACGATAGCGAGTTTGATCATTGTTATAGAAGTCATAATTTGTATGCATCATAGCCATAAATAACATGATTTATAAAGGGGATATCAGTTTTGGTGGGGCTGATACCATTTGAACGATCCAACAGTCTGGATCTGTAAAGATTTCTTTGTCCTATATGCAATGGTATCGGCCCAGAGGAAATCTGGTATCCCCTTTATCAATCGTTATAAATAAAGGCTCAATGCGCATTTTGTATCTTGAAGTTTGAAAGCTGTAATCCCACACACTTTTATTCACCGACTGAAATGTAAAACCTTGACTTCAGCCCCATTTTCTCGTTCGTAGTACGCACTTTCAATTTCATCTCCTTCCCGATCTTCGTGCTCATTCATCATTCACATTGAAGAACTAGGTGACGAGAAAATTATATATATGGAATGATATAATATAGATGTTAACCGTCTACTCATGATGTTGCTTCTAAGAGCATCTGGTTAATATACATGCCATCTATCTCTCTCTCTCTCTTTCACGTTTGCAAGTGACTCGGACTCGGTCATTTACTTTTCTGCTGTTTTTATGTGGATGAATTCTAAGTATCAGTTTACTCTTTAAGTTGTAGTTAATTCTCACTGTATCTGTATGTTAAACGCTAGAAGAACTGCAGCAAGTAATATATATCCCTCTCGTGGCACTTACTTCATTGGTTAAATGAAGCTTAAAAAATTGATGATTTAGATGTCAACTTGATGGCATGTAAATGTCAACTTGATTAAAAATATTATTTGATTTTGTTAACTTGATGATATACTCCCGATGAGAAAAACAAAAGGGAAGAAGAATTTCCATTGAAACCAATGAGAGTAAAATTTTAGAAATTAGAATGTTCCAAGTAAAAATTGTTTTTGATTATAATTTTTTTTTTCTTTCTTTTTTTGATAAATGAATCAATACATTATATTATAATGCAAGATTACAATCAAATAACAAAAATAAAACCAACTTAAAGACAACCTAAAGCAAAAACAGTAAAACCGTCGACAATTAATTTTTCCACGATGCATGTTGATTTTACTAAATTTTTGGGTCCTCTTAACTTGTATCCCAAGCTACATGTTAAGGATTATCAAAAGGAAAAAAAATAATCTTTTGGGTTGTATGATTTTTGGTGATATGTTATATTTTTGGGAAAAATATTGTTTGGTTCTTTTTTGGGTGGTCCCATGTCTGTTTAGTCCTTTCAGAGATTACCTTTTTCATTTGGTCCATAATCATTTAAAAATATTAAATGGACCAAAGTACCCTTCCGTGTTAATTCTTACTTATTTTTTGTAGTAGTTCATTCTGCCTGATGAACTCCGGAGTTCACTCCTTCTAATGAACACCAAATAAAAACCTAAAAAATTATGTTTACTTATTTTTTGTAGCAGTTTATTCTGTCTGATGAACTCCGGAGTTCATTCCTTCAAATGAACACCTAATAAAACCAAACTAAATCACATATGAAAAACAGAGTTCATTCTGTAAAATGAACACAACACAAAACTTCATTATTATGACAGAAAACAGAGTTAATTCTTTCAAATGAACACCTGATAAAACCTATATGGAAACAGAGTTCATTCTTCAAATGAACACCTGGTAGAAAATATAAGAAAACAGAGTTCATTCGACAAAATGAACACCCATCAAAAACTAACTAATTCAAACCTAGAATTGAGTTCATTCTTTAAGATGAACACCTAACAATTCTAGATCTAAAAACAGAGTTCATTCTTTAAATGAACCCATAAAAAAAATCCATAAAAATAAGAGTTCATTCTTTAAATGAACCCACAAAAAAGAAAATCCATAAACACCTAACTTCATCTTCGTCTTCATCATTCTTCAACACCAGCAGAAAAACATCAAATTCAAGATCTTCAACACGAGCAGCAAACATCAAAAAATCAAGATCTTCAACATAAAAAAATCAATATCTTCCACACGAGCAGCAAGACAAAGATCATCATCTTGATCTTCAACACGAGCAGCAAACATCAATATCGGTTCATCCTTCACAGTGACCTGATTTCAGACCTGATTTCATCTTCAAATCTTCATCTCAATCTTCATCAGCAGCAAACATAAAACATAAAACAAAGTTCATTTTAAGAACAAACTTCATCAAATTCATCATCTTCAAACAGTAGCAACAGCAGTGACGAAGAAAAACATAAATCTATCGTCATCTTCATCATCTTCATCGTTTTCATCATCATCTTCAAAAGAAAACAGAGTTCATTTCAAGAATGAACTTCATCAAATTCATCATCTTTAATAGTAGCAGCAGCAGTGACGAAGAAAAACATAAATCTATCGTCGTTTTCATCATCTTCATCGTGTTCATCATCATCTTCAACCACAGCAGCATCAAACAGTGAGAAAAAACAAAAAATCTTCGTCACAAAACCGTCGTCTTGTTCATCATCTTGATATACTCATCATCTTTATCATCTCTTCAAATCGTCTTCATCATCTCTGCAAAATCAAAACCCTAGAACTCACACAAATCTTCACTGTTTATGCAGCAGCAGGAGAAGAAAAAAGAAAGAAAGAGAAAAACTAGATCTGAAAATATGGAGCTGAGAGAAAGTAAATCTGAAAATGATTTATTGTCTTTTGATAATTAAGTATATATGTCCTAGGGTGACGTCATAATGATGTAATGGTCCCAAAAGGGTATTATTGCCACTACAAGATGACAATTACATCATCCATGACGTCACCCTAGGACCAAACCATAATTTCTTGGACTAAACGATAATTTCTCGGACCAAACGATTATATATTTTTAAAAAAAAGGACCAAACAGAAAGTTGACTCAGTCAACTGGACCAAACTAGCTCTAATATATTATTTCTAGGACCTATTGGTATTTCTTACTAATTGTTTTTGGAAATCTAAGTTTGTAATTTTTTGAAGGAACTGTTTCCAGTTTTACCCTTACAAACCTAAGTATTATTTTATAAGTAAAAACCCTACAACCCTGCTATCTGAATATTTACTACAAATTAATCACAAAACGTATTTTCTTCTCTTAATCAGATCCCTCTCCATAAAATCTTAGCTTGGTCACCTTTTATCAGTCAGTAGATTTTATCTCTACCAAAGAATGAATCAATATAAAAAAAAAGGAAGAAAAAAAAAAAAAGATTTTTTGGTTAATTAAGAACACCAAATTGAGGGATACATGGAATAATTGGGGATGCCGGCATGGTTTTTTTGATGCTTCCGGCATGGTCGATGGATTGCAGGCATTGAAAAACCATGCTGGCAGCTACAGTAAAATATTTCCCCCAATTAATTTATGTATCGCCCAATTGCATATTCTTAATAATTAACCCTTAGATTTGAATTTTTGGGTCTATAAGAAATTTAAAGTATCGGCACTTGTCCAATATCCTAGATACTTTTCTTTTATACAATTTGGATATTTCACCCGGCTATTTGGATATTTCACCCAGCTTTTATAAGTGTTTTTATATCACATGTACTAAAATACCCTCGGGTATCATCTCTTTTATAACAGTTTACTTTGCTCATCTATGAATCTATCAATGGGGAATACCATTAAAGGTTCAAAGTACAAGTTAAATTAACCCATAAAGGTGATATATGGGTTTGATTTTTTTAACTTTACTTTTTGTTATGATGTTAATTGGGTAAAATTTGGGTTTTTCTAGGTCTAGATCAGATCAATGATGTTTTTTCTTTTGATATTGAAAACGAAAACTAAATTGGTACCGATTGAAATTGAAATTGGAATGAATTGATTTTAAGAACAATTTTTCCAATCCAATTTTAATTCATACCGATTAATTCAAAAAAAAACACGTTAACGGTGTTTGCTGGTTCGTAATGGTGGAGGAGGAGGGTGGTGTTGGTGACGGTGAGGAGATGAAATTAAAGGAGGTGATTATGAGCTACCGTGATTGGGGTACAAGTAGTAGTAATCAGGTATATGTCTACTTTTTTCTCTCTTTTCCTCAATGCAGTTAGTGTACAAAATAATCCAAGCAGTGATATTCCTGTTGATGATAAGAATTTACTTAAGAAAATAGACCCATTTTTGATATGGTAGTTTTAATTTCAGCAGAAGTCATTTCAAATATAATCTTTGCATATACAATTTTTTTTTGTTGAATCTGTTGGATTACGGTGCAAGACACTTTTCCTGGAGTACTTGTACCCCAGGTTCGACCATTGTCTCCGGCTTACCGAGATGGCTTGTTTGCTGTTGATGTGATTCGTATGGATAATGGGTTTGAATTGCCATAAATTGGGTCTATTTCAGTTAATGGGGTTGGATATAGATAATGATCTTACGTTTTTGTTCAACTGACTAAATTGACGCCAAAAGTAAATGAAGTCATCACAAAGTTCAGTGAGACAATAGTATTGCAGGTTAGTGTATTGGTTTTAGAAAGAAAAGAAGTTCTACTATGTTTATGTGTTCCCTAGCAACAACTACATTATTGGAATTCTTTAATTGGTTTTACCATTTAACAGAACCATCTGAATGTTATTTGAATGCAACCATATAAGCTTGACGCAATTGTTGATAAAAATGAAAAGCCTGACAACTTAGACAGGCAGTTGTAACTAAAGTAGGTGCTTCCCAGTAAAAATCACTGCTAGAAGTGTCAATAAAATATAATACCTATCAAAGCAAAGATAGGATTTGTGAAAAATTTCTACTGTGTAGAGGTTGTAATATGAAATCGGACTGCATCAATTTAGTTTGAGACTGCCATTGCTACAACAACTGAATGTATAGGAACCACAACTATTCAGTTTGTTTATGCACATTATTGAGCTCCTAGAACTCCTTTAAATGTATTGCAGCTAGTAATTTTAGGGGTGATTTGATGGTGAATGTGATGGTAATGGTGGTGGATTTATTGGTTGATATCATAAATTACTGTTTTTGGTTGCGTATAACATTTTTGCTGGTGATTTCTAGGATAAACTAGAATCTAACCACGAAATACACAAGATGCACCCGGGTGCATTATGTATGTTCTGATAGAAAAGTAGGTTTTGGCCTAGATGATCCCGAGTGCATAATGTAGATTTTCTTGAATTTTTTGTTGTTCTTCTTATTTTTCTTCTTTAATACTTGTTTTTGGTTGATGCTTTGATAGTGAATGTGATGGTAATGGCGGTGGCTTTATTGCTCGAGATCATGAACTAATAATTTTGGTTATGTAAAATTTATAGCATGTGATTACTAGGATATACCTAGATTTATCCGCGAAGTACACAAGATGCACCTGAGTGCATAATGTATAATTCTGACGGGAAATAGGTTTTGGCTGGTTACACCCGAGTGCATAATGTATATTTTTTTGATTCTTATGATAAAAAATGTTTTGGCCAGGTTGTACCTGGGTACATAATGCGTATTCTTATAGAAATTAATTTTTGGTCAGGTTGCACCTGAGTGTATAATGCATATTTTTATATGAAATAAATTTTGGCCAAGTTGCACCTGGGTGCATAATGCACTTGTGGTGGTGAATGGGTGCTTGGACAGGAAATCAATGAGTTCGTTAAAGCGTTGATGATGGTAACTCGCTCGCTAATAATGGTGGAGGTTGCATGGACTGAACTGGTGGTGGTGAATGGGTGTTTAAATAATATTTCTTTTATAAAGGGGCTTAAATAAAAATTATAAAAGGGTAAGGGGCGTAAATAAAAATGACAAAGAGGCTAAGATTAAAACAAAGAAACAGTGAGATTTAGAGCAAAGGTTCAATTTCAATACCCTAGACAATTCCCAATTGAAACCCTAAATTGAATCAACAGGACCAGATTATTGACTCGGATAGTAACCCTAAACATCTAAAGGTTTGTAATATCATCTCCATTTTCAATCAGTTTCATTTCATTTCACTCCCCTTTTGCAGTCTTCAACTGTCTTATTTGTGTATGAACTTGAAATTGCAGCATAGTCTGAAAAATTACATTTCCAATCACTTTTCACCTTGTTTTTTCAAAAATTAATCATTAGGGTTTATGAAATTTAGAGTTGTTGGAGAAAAGAAATTTGATTTTTGTATGATTCATGTTGTTGTTGTTACAGATGGCTCGTGGTAGAGGAAAGGCACCAAGGAAGAAGCAACTTGCAACTAATGTAGGTTTGTTGGTTCAATTGATTGTGTTTTTTTTCTTTTCTTTCTCTTGTAATGCTTTGGAAATTATTGAAAATGATGATTAAATCCTCTTCATTGTAGGCTGCACCAATCACTGGAGGAGTGAAGAAGCCTCCGCCTACTTCTGCGAGGTATGTTCTTTTTCTTAATTGTTTTTGGTGATGCATCTCTAGATGATTTTGTTGTTTTGGGGTTCGTCTTTTATTAGGGTATTAATGTGAAAGTTCTAGAGCTTCAATTTTCGCTTTCTATGACTTTTGGTAAACATTTAGCGTACTTGTTATGAGCGACTGTCAGGTTATAGGGTAAACATGGAAATTCGTTAGTCGAGACTGAATACACTGCTTTCCTTTTCACTACAGGATGTGTGAAAGAAAGCAGCCAGCTGCAAAGATAAATTCCCATTCGAAAATCAACTTTATAAAACACATGGAAAGCCAATTGAAGGGTACTCCATATCTAAAAGTGTTCGAAGATAGTTGCTTTGGGCATCTTATACACCTGCCAGAGATCAACTTGTATGCAGATGTCATCTACAGTGTACTATTGAGGAGAAAGTATCCATCTAAGAAGGACAAGGAGGAGAAGGATGGAATGTCTTTTAATATTGGCAATCAGGAGATATGTTTTAACAAACGAGAGTTTGCAATGATGTCAGGATTGAAGTTTCAGGGGAGTGAAAAGATAGACTACAATCCTGAACAAATACGTCTCATGAAAGTTCATTTTCCTGGTAAGCGTAGTGTTAAGTTGGAAGACTTGATAAAGAAATTCAATCAACTGAAGAACAGCAAAGATAAAGTAAAGCTAGGCTTGGTTTATATCGCTGAAGCTGTAATTATGGGCCATAGGTCAAGGTGGAGTGTAAATGAAGGTCTTTTCTTCTTAGTTGACAACCTCGAGGAGTTCAACCGCTATCCTTGGGGAAAGCTCTCTTACAAAGAGACAATAAATTCTCTCGTCCGTCTATCAGAGAAGAAAAATGTTTCTAAATCCAAACACATTCTCGGCAAAGTGTCTCACCATCTGCATGGATTCCCTCTTGTTTTTCAGGTATGGATAAAAACTCCAGTCATTGAGTTTAAAATTACCCATTTTTAGGAGGAAGATTATGATTCTCAATTTGTTTTTTTCTTGATTTCGACAGGCTTGGATTTTCTATAGTATACCAGTATTACAACAGGTATACACTGAAAAAAATGAAGATTGCCCTCAGGGCGTGCACCCTGGTATCTTGCATTTGAAAAGGGCTAAGAGACCATGGCATAAAACAAGCCCTATTGAGTTGAGCAATGTGAAGGTGAGGAAATATCTTTTCTCCCCTTGGCATGTTACTTTGTTGATTGCATACCTTAATCCATCCAAGTAATCTGAGAGCTATGCTCTTTACTCTTTTTTTTTTTTTTTTTTTTTTTTTTTTTTCTGATTAAGGTTTTGTCACCGTTACACCCTACGTCGGATGAACTAAAAGAAGGCTACATGGCTGGATTTCTAAGTGATGAGGAGGTTTCAGGTGCTAAAGGGCCTCAAAATGATTCAGGCATCCAAGTGCTAAATCTAAATTGTGAAGATAATGCTACTGAACAATGGGAAGATGATTGCAGCCCAACAAATTCATTGGTAAGATCACATCGCAAGAAACCTCTTTGTCATTATATATATATATATATATATCCAGAATTAACAAAGTTATCATTACATATAAATTAGGGTCGATTGATTCCATAAATAAGCCAAAATCTTTAAAGACACTAAGTTTGAACGGATTCTAATAAGAGAAGCTTGACCTGGAATATCATCGTCTTCATTTTCAACCAATTTCATTTTATCCGTCTTTTTTTCTTTTAAATTTTCTCTTTGTTTGTGTAGAAGGTCGATAAGCAAAATGGCACGACTATCAAAGACGTTATAACTTTATCAGGTGGTGAGGATCAAGATGTTGAGTCTCTAGAGAACTTGAAGTTGAAACTTGGAAGCGAAATTGAAGTACTCAACAAAGAAAAGTCTGCAGTGGAAAGTGATGTTGGATTTCTCAACGAAAAAAGGAAGGAATTGGAGACCGACCATTATAAGCTCTTAGCAGAGGTGGCTGTACTTAACAAAGAGAAATTGAAACTCGGAAGAGATATCGAGTCACTCAACAAGGAGAAGACTAAATTGCGTACTAATACTGATTTTGATATTCTCAACCAAGAGAAGACTACAGTGGAAAGTGATCTCAGGTTACGCCGCGAACAGCAGAAGGAATTGCAATGTGATTTTGAGATTCTCTACAAAAAATATACTAAGTTGGTGAGTGATACTGAGTTACTCAACAAAGAGAAGACTACAGTGGAAAGTGATATTGAATTAATCAACAAAAAGAAAACAACACTAGGAAATGATATTGAGTTACTTAGATTGGAGAAGTCTGAAATGGAAACTGGTTATGAATTTCTCAAAGATGAAAAGAATAAGCTAGCAACTGATTTAGAATTCACCAACAAAGAGAAGGATAAGTTGCGAATTGACGTTGAACTTCTCAATGAGGAGAAGGACAAGTTGCAATCTGATGTTGAATTTCTTAATGAAGAGAAGGCTAAATTTGGAGCTCAGGCTGAGTTACTTAGCAAGGAGATGACAAAATTTCAGAGTGATTTGGAATTTCTCAACAGAGAAAAGTCTACAGTACTAGGTGATATTTGTTCGCTCAACGAAAAGAAGTCTGTGGTGCAAAATGATATTTGTTCGCTCAATGGAAAGAAGATTACAGTACAGGATGATATTTGTTCGCTTAATGAAAAGAAGGCTACAGTACATGGTGATATTCGTTCGCTCAATGAAAAGAAGTCTATTCTGGAAAGTGAAATTGAATCGCTTAGCAATGAGAAGACTAACTTGGGAAATGAGACTGATTTGCTTGGCAAGGGGAAGATGAAATTGCAAACTGATATTGAATTTCACAATAGAGAGAAGGCTCAATTCATTCGTTCTGTGACAGCTGATCTTAATAAGTCCTTTTATGAACGTGAAGAAGCATTGGCTGAGAATGAAAAAATGTGCGTAGAGCTTAAAGAGATGAACCGCACATTGGTTATCAAGGAACGGTGTTACACTGAAGAGCTTCAGGAAGCTCGCCAAGTACTTATCAAGGTACACTATCTAAATATTTATTATTTCCGAAGTTTTTTTCTTTTTTTTGAAATTTAGGTTACTGGAAACATAAGATTTTGATCAATGTGAATGTATGCTGTTGACGCAGCAAATGGAGTCAGAAAAGTCATCCAAAAGTAGGGTGATTGGAGTAAAGAGAATGAGAGGAGATCAAGTGCTCTGGAATTTTAAGGAGAAGAAGAGAGCCACACTGAAGGATGTGATTAGTTTTCGATTGAACCGTACAGATAAGTAAAAGAGACCAGCTTCTACATGAGCCTTGTGCGAGAATGTGGTTATGTCTATTTTTTCGGTTTTTTCGGGACATTAGTGGGAGGATGCTAACATAATATCTAATAGTAAATAAGTGTGAAAGAATTAGGTGACGAGAATACGATAGATACGGAATTATATAGATGTTAACGGTCTGCTCATGATATGAAGCTGAATTTCAAACTTGTAAATGTTTTGAATTTGAAATGTAAAACTGCTGCCGAATTAGTATATTCGAGAAAATGCTTCATCTTGTTCTATGTTGGGGATGTGCTTAGTCAATTTTTAGTTGTTACCTCTAGCAAATTGTATATTTATATTTCTTCTGTTTTGTTATTGCCCAAAAATCATTCTCTTGCAGGATATGGGTTGCGAGTCTTGTGACCTGAAGGTATCTGTTTGTTTGTACGTATTTCTGAATTCTATTCTCTAGCTCCTGTTTCCTTTTTTTCAATATGTTGAAAATGATAATAGGAACTGATATTTTGTTACTTTGCTTAGTATTGTAGTTTCTTTTGTTAATTCTTATCATCCAGCAGCAAGTGTTAGCTTGCATGTGTCCGTCCCTATGGGTACGATGGTAATGGTTTAGGCCCTTTAGGTTGTGAATAAAGCATATTCTAGTAATACCTGTATTAGCATCTGATACAGTACTTAAGTCGGATTTATTTCTCCTCCTTTTTAGTATTTGCTGTTTGTTTTGCTTTTAGTGTTACGCATGACCTTTGTTCAGGAAAAAGGAGGAGAACCTATGTGCTTAAGAATGATAAGTTTTCATCTATTTCTTTGTACTACCCATGTCTCTTCCACGCGGTTTAGTAAACTGGTATATAGTCCTACACCTGTTCAATGTTTAGTTTCAGTAGCTTTTCTGTCACAATCTCTAATGTGCATTTCAACAAGCAATCTTTGCACTTATTATTGCAGGTGATGGTTAATGGTGGTAAGGTTGCTCGTTGGGCTTCCTTAATTTCTCCAGAGAAGTAGTTGCAGATGCCGCTAAGTATTTCTTTCAGCAACTGGTTGGGTTGATTCGAGAAAAGGAGTGGTAAGTATGTTCTTCTCTGAACTTATACAAGGCCTTTACTTCAGTGAGGTCTGACCGAATCAAATGCACATGGATCCTCACAAAGATGCTAACTCTGAACTTGAGATGGAGCCTGGCCAAGGAAATCAGCTTCAGCTTATGAGTGTAATATTACCCGATCAAACTGAATCCTGTGGTTAGTTGAGAAATAAATTAAACCACACTTCGTTTTTATAATGTATTCAATGCCACTGAATTGCAGGGAATTAGAGAAAGTTCAAATTCGCTGAGTTAAATTGGGGAGGAGAGTTAAATTTGAAACCGTTTGGTTATGCATTAAAAAGTCTATTCTAACTCATCTACACTCTGTCCTGCTTTGCAGCTTTTTGGAGGAAATGCTCGAAGACCAAGCTTGGCCATTCAAATTACCTTGGGGGTGATGGGAAACATCAGGTATTATCTCCGTATCTCACTCTCCTGTGCTACTAATTTCTCTCTTGACTCCTAGAGAATTGGTATTAAAAACCGATTCTGAAGTTTTGCAGTTAATGCACTTGCTGAGAATATCGAATTAAAATTGTTGCAGGCGACGTTATCTGAATTGATTACTTTATTAATCGAAGCTTAAAAATATAAGTCGGTATTCGGCTGTACGACATCTTGTGCATTATGTTTTAGAGCCATCACGCCAGGACTACTGATTTCGTATACAAGTTGTTGGGTGATGATACCAAAACTTGAGCCGTTACGCAGCGATTCGGAACTTGTCAGTTGTCAGCATTTAAATCCCGTGGTCACTTGAACAGGTTTAGTAATGTGGGTTGTTGTGTAAAATGAAACAAGTTAATGAAATGGAAGTGCATTCCATATTTATTTATAACCCTTCATTTCTCAACTGATTCACATGGATTCAGGTTTAATTTGAATCAAGGACAGTGCCGCAGCCAAATCATCAAATTGAAATTTAAATTCAACTAAAAGGCTATTGCAAAAGTAGAAGCGATCCCCATTAATTCTCCTACTTAAGATAAAAATTGGATTTTAATGGCGGGTTGGTTGCACTAATGCTGGTGGTTCACACTTCACAGTGTACCTCTCATGGTCAATGTAAAAGTTTTCAACACCAGTCGACCATCATGGTTCAAAACAATACGAATTTCGTTTCTAAATGGTAAAATTATATTTAAAAAATAACTTTTGGTAAAACTATATTAAAAAAATAACTTTGGGATTCAGTCATATATGCCCAATGTACATACAGTAATCTGACATCCTAAAAAGCAAATAACTTGAAAAATGAAAAATGCAAATGACTTTGACATCTAACTTTGACCAAGCAAAACACCAAGCCATATTCAAATCAGAAAATCTAAGTTCCGGCGGTTTGTCCCCCCTTTTTTTTTTTTTCCTGATTAACACAAAAGCCGACTATACAACTAATCTAACGTTATAAACCTGACTTCCTTCTTACTGGAATTGATGGGATACTACTGGGCTATACTCCTAGACCCACATTTTGACTCATTTGAATAGGTATTTTACCATTATCAAAACATTAGCGGAATCAGATATGGTCGAGTGGGCGGTGTTTTTTGGCTGTCTCAAAAAGTCGCTATTTTACGAAGGGATAAAAATTGAACTTTTGATACAGCCGATACTACAAAAACCAAACAGCCACTTTAAAATAAAAAGAAAGAAACAAAAAGAAGAAGCGAGAAACAGAGAGAGAGATTCTGAGGAAGGTATGACACTGACAGACTTGATTAACTCTCTTTCAAGAACCAAAACTCACGGTTAAAACCCTAAACTTCAATCAACATAACCAGCAGCAGCAACAGATTGTTTGAATTGGAAAGTAAACCTAAAACTTTAGAGGTTAGTAGTATCATCTCCATTCTCAATAATTTCATTTTTTTTTTTTTTTTTTCTTATTAGGGTTTATGAAAATTAGACTTGTTGTTGTTGTTGTTGTTGGGAGAAAAGAGTTTATATTTGTATGATTCATGTTGTTTTTGTTGTTGTTACAGATGGTTCATGGTAATTCTACTGGAGAAATGGCTCCAAAGAAGCAGCAGCTTCCAAATAAGGTATGTTTGTTGGTTCAATTGAATTGAATGCTTTCAAAGTTGTTGAAATTGAATTTGAAATTGATATTTTCTTCATTCTGAAGTTTCTAATGTCATCTTCTATTCATCTCCATTTTCAATTAGTTGATTTTTTTTATTTTTCAAAATTTTGTGAAGGAGGTTGATAAGCAAAATTGTACCACCATTGAAGAAGTTATAACCTTATCAGATGATGAGAATCAAGATGTTGAGTATCTAAAGAAATTGAAGTCGAAACTGAGAAGGGAAATTGAGATGCTTAAGGAGCAAAAGATGATGTTGGGTAAGACTACTCAGCTATTTCACAGACAATTAACAATGGAAGTGGAGCCGAATTATTACTCGCTAAGGGAAGAGAATGTTTTACTTAAGGAAGAGAACCGGAGACTCAGGAGTAATGTTAAAGCACTTAATCAGGAGAAGGATGAATTGGAAAGGGATGCGGATTTGCTCTGTAAGGAGATTGATAAATTGGGATGTGAACTTGAAATGTTTCGAAAAGAAAAGTCTGCGGTGGAAAATGATTTAGAATTGCTCAATAAAACCAGGGAGGAATTGGTGAATGATCTCGATTCGCTGAAGATAGAGAAGGATGAATTGGAAAGGGATTCTGACTTCCTCTGTAAGGAGAATGATAAAATGGGATGTGAAATTAACAAACTTCGCAAAGAAAAGTCGGAAGTGGAAGTTTATCTAGAGTTTCTCAACAAACAAAGGGAGGTATTAGTGAATGATCTTGGTTCGCAAAACGGAGATAAGGCTATACTTGGCGATGATAAGTTGGAACTCAGAAGAGATATTGAATCACTCACAAAGAAGAAGGCTGAAATGGGAAGTGAAATCGAATCGCTTAACAATGACAAGACTCAACTAGGAGCTGATACTGAGTTACTTAACAAGGGGAAGACGGAATTGCAAAGTGATGTTGAATTTCTCAACAAAGAAAAGGCTACAGTACAAGGTGATATTCGTTCGCCCAATGAAAAGAAGACTATTTTGGAAAGTGACATTGACTCGCTTCGCAATGAGAAGACTAACTTGGTAAATGAGACTGAGTTGCTCAACAAGGAGAAGACGAAATTGCAAACTGAAATTGAGTTTTACAACAGAGAAAAGTCTGCTGTACAAGGTGATATTTGTTCGCTCAATGGAAAGAAGACTATTCTGGAAAGCGAAATCGAATCACTTGGCAATGAGAAGACTAACTTGGGAAATGAGATTGAGTTGCTCAACAAGGAGAAGACTAAATTGCAAACAATGCAGAGTGAAACTGAGTTTCTCAATGAGGAGAAGATGAAACTGCGAAATGATTTCAAATTTCTCAACCAAGAGAAAGCTAAACTAGGAAGGGATGTTCTGCTACTCAAGAAGGGAAAGTGTGACGTGGAAACTGATCTTGAATTCCTCCAAGATACGAAGAATAAGCTGCATAGTGATATTGAATCTTTGAACAAAGAGAAGGCTAAACTTGGAATCGATTTTGAACTCACCAACAATGAGAAGGTCAAGTTGCAAAGTGATATTGAACTTCTCAATGAGGAGAAGGTCAAATTGCAATCTGATATTGAATTTCTCAATGAAGAAAAGGCTGAATTTATTCGGTCCGTGACGTCTGATGTTAATGAATCTTTTTATGAACGTGAGAAGACATTGGCTGAGAATGAAAAAATGTTCATAGAGCTTAAAGAGAGGAACCAAACATTGGTTGCCAAGGAACGGTTTTACACTGAAGAGCTTCAGGAAGCTCACCAAGAACTTATCAAGGTACATCTATCTTGATTGTTATAATTTCCGAACACAAGATTTTCATTTCTGATCTTTAGGTTGATCTAAAACAATATTTTGATTGATGTTAATGTATACTACTCATGCAGCAAATGGAGTCAGAAAAGCCAACCAAAAGTAGGGTGATTGGAGTCAAGAGAATGAGAGGAGATCAAGTGCTCTGGAATTTTAAGGAGAAGAAAAGAGCCACACTGAAGGATGTGATTAGTTTTCGGTTGAGCCGTAAAAGTAGAAAAAACAGACCAACACATGAGCCTTAGGCAAGTATTCCTCTAATCGGGCTAGAGAATTTTTAGCTGTACAGCAAAGATATGGTAAAATTAGATTATAAATGTGTGTGAAAGAATTAGGTGACGAGATAATGATGGATATGCAAGAATATAATAGAGATGTCAACAGTCTCGGTCTGCTCATGATGTGAAGTTAAACTTTAGAACCTGTAAATGTTTTGAATTTGAAATGCAAAACTGCTTCCGTATCAGCCCTTTTCAGAAAATATATTTCTTCTTGTCCTATGTTGGGATGTGCTTTTTTCAGTTGGTAGTTGTTACCTGTGGCAAATGGTATATATGTACTCCTGTTTTATTATCATTTAGAATCTTCGTGTCTGTTTAATTTCCTTAAATTTGTGCACATGACTGTGAACTGCTCTGTTAGATAGTTAAAATGCTTGTCCTATTCTGATCAATCTGGTTATACACATTGATTCAGAATCTCTCCTGTTTATACACATTGAGGGTAGGAAGAACTGAAGAAGGGATTCCTATGTATAACCAGGAAAAGTGCCTGCTGCTGGGAAAAGTGCCTGCTGCTGGGATTCCTATGTATAACCAGGTATCATCATTTGAATGCTTATTCCAATGTATGTTTAGGAGTGACCCATATTTTGTTTTGAATTGCATATTTTATTTGGTACTTGGTTCCCTTCACCAACAAACCTCAATTATCCAGCAACAGGTACTTTGTGTTTATATATTTTTCGTAGATCAGTTTGGAGGTAAGTTGCTATTTGCGGGCGTTTTATCTAAATGGTGTTGTTTTAGTGTCAGTGTTGGTACATATTATCCCCTTCCATCGGTAAAGGTTAATCACTATCCAGAATTTTCCAGACCTGTATTTTATACTGGATTGATTTGGAAAACCGTAATTGTTGAATACTTGCTGCTATAAATATACAAGGATAACAGTGCCACAACCAGAATGTTTCAGTATAACATATTTTCTGCACCCATGGATTTGTAGGGAATTTGAGAAAATTCGGATTCTGGGAGTGTAGTTGGTATTGAGAGAATGGGAGAGTTAGATTTGAAACCATTTGGTGATGCGTTAAATGACAGTTGTCTGTCATCTTCGACGAATCAAGTTTCTAGTCGGTCTGTCCTACTTTCCTCTTTTGTCAAAGAGCAAGCTTGCCATATTAAAATTACCTGTATTGATGGGAAACGTCAGGTAATATCTCTTGTCCCTCCCTCGAATCGGTGTTGGTAATTGTTCAGCGTTCAGCAGTTATATCAGGAAAAAAACTTGAGAATTACTTACATGTGTGTTTGCTGGCTGCAGGGCATGATCGACAAAGAGAATAAATAACGGATGAGGTATGAAGCATATTTTGCAGTTTTCAGTGGACTTCTGGAGATCAATGAGGACAACCCAAGTGGTACAAATCCTGGTCAATAACTTATTTACTACTACTAGACAGGACGTCAGGACCGATTATTCACAAGCGGCAGGTTATCAAGCAAGATGGAAAGATTTCCCCAAGAACCTGGAAATCTTCACCTACTGGCCTTTTCTCCATCAATTCCAACATACAAATCTTTGATGGAATCCAATCAAGACATCCCAGCATCCATTTTCCCACACAAAGCCATGTGAAACTTGCATGTTCCACCAAAAATGTGCCTCTTTTTCTGAACTGTTTCTCTAAACAATACCAAGACTCTTCACCAGGTCACCTGGCTCAAACATGATCATTTAGAGGCATTTTTTTGCAGGCCCTGCAAAAGATGTCTGGGATATGATTCGTGCTGCAGTTGGGCTATATGATCTGAGCAAAATAGAAAGAGTTTTGAAGGTAACCGTATGAGTATGGAGGGCTTAATCATCTCTTCTATCTTGGGAGTTATGCTTTCAACAGAAACTTCAATTTCAGGCCGGTCCGACTGGTGCATCATCTCTTTGGAAAGGATGTTCCATTTACTGCCAATTTT